>CAJVPY010001911.1:0-17750 GCA_910591965.1 Dentiscutata erythropus | reverse complement strand
AAAACCGGTTCTATTACAGTGTAGAGCTAGTCTAGAGCTACAGTTTAAAAAAAATATATGGTACATTTTGTCTGTTAATTGTGTAGAAAAATGTACCTAAATTAGTACAAATTCATATATAAATTTATATGTAAAATAACCCCTTAAAAAATCTGAACTTAATAACCCCAGAATCAGATTTCATACACTATATTAACATGTAACCATAGCATAGATTCCCGTTCAAGAAATTTTGTACATTACGTATCGTAATCACCTCTTCAATTGTGTTACACCCCCGTGACTTTACATAATCGTAGGTTGATTTTCTTATTTTCTGGATAATGCTCGATATTTTTGAAATTTTTCTGAGCACCAAGGGCATTCCTTGGTGTTACGTGCGTCAATCTAGGTTCTAAGGGTAGTGTCCCTGTAAAATCTTCCAGAAGGCAGCTTTTTTTTTATTTAATACCCAATTTACCGGTTCAAAGCCCAGTAGCCCTTCGTCTCTCCGGTTGTGAACAAATTATTTTACGGATTTGTGGTAGAAATTGAGAAAGATTTTAGGTATTTGTTACCCTGGTAACTTAATTATCTCCATCTCTTCTAGCTTTCAAGGCTGCTTGTTTTTTTGATCAGGAACAGGTGCAACGTTTATTGGCATCTGCTTCCAGGCAGTGAGGTAGGATCTCCATTCTTCTGGCTAGTCATTGAGTCTGATTTCAGGACTGTCAATCAGCATATTTTATGTAGGTTCAATTCAATTAATTTCTCTCAATTTGGCCCAGAGATTTTCATTTGTTAGAAGTTTGTCCGATATCACCGGAGCGGGGCTTTCATTTCAGCAGTTGCTGAAAATTGTGTATCTTGGTAAAAAGGGACTTATTTTTAATCCAGTTTGTAAGCAAGTTATTAATTTGAAGGCTTTCGAGAGATGTCCATCATCGATAATATATGCCGTGAAGCAATTATGACCTAACATGTAAATACATTTTTATCCTTTTTTTTTTTTTTATATCCGAGTTACAAGACTTTATACTTTTATTAACGTCTATTTTGCGAAATGTTACCACTGTGATGTGAATTTAGGATACCAATTGGGGAATTATTAGAGTAAGCGCTTTTATGACTTTGAATTATTTTATTTCGGGAGAAAACACTATATGTGAACAATTTTTACATAAAGAAGAATAACAAATTCTAACTATTTTTATTCTAATTTGTCTTTACGTCCCTCTCATTCTCGCTATTTCTTGAATACCTGGAATTACCCGAAATACCAAAAAACTCCAGAAATTTCGGAAATTTGTACTTCAAAAGTTACGACGGTATATTTTGGGCTGATCTTGCGTACGTACGTACTGTAGAAATGTTGATGTTACACGACTGAACGTACGTACATACTTATAATGCCGGCAAGTCACCATAATTCATCATAATGTGAGCCAAGTTTCCAAAATGTTTCTGATGCTCATGTAATTGATAGGATTATATTTATCAGAAAAATTAATATAGGTCAATGTGTACGTTATTCGAGATTGCGCGGCATGAGGCTTGGCTTTTTCGTCGGATATTCGTGCCTTCATAATATTCATAACTTATCTTGTGGTTCAAAATCATGTTACGTCGGGGCTCATATTATGTTTGATGTTGCACACCCACACAATGTCATAGCTTGCACCTAAAAATTTGCATTAGGGATGTGTAGTATGATGGTCTGATGGTATCAGTTTTATCTGAGTAATTTTTAGTTATCTCTAAAGAGTAGCTTATTAGTCATGTATAAAATATAATTTTTTAGTTTTTCAATAATTTATTATATTTATCATTCACAATAACAGATTCCAGCTTATGAATATTCGCCTTTATTAAATTGTTTATTATACAAATTTGTTTAAAGTAACAAATTTACGTTAATAAAACTTAAATAAATCTTATTCTTTGAAGTTACTTCTTTCTGGTAAATTTAATCAAATTCGTGTTTTCTTATTTTGCACGTCTGAAATCTGTGACAGGTTATGTCAATCACCAAATCGAAAGAGCATAATGATCAGAATTAAGCGCAGATTTTAATTTACTTTATATTCGATAGTTAGGTATACATATATAACTAAATTTTCGTGCTGAAAACTTTTATTTAGAAGTCAAACTATGGTTTATCATTGTAAAATCTTGAGTTATTTACGAGTTTTCTGTTTCTCAATATTTTTTTCGTTTTTCATGTATGACGTTTAATCAGCCAATAAAAATTCAAGGATCGAAAAGTGTCACTATATAATTGACTAGATCGCGTGTAAAAATCGAGTTTCTGTTTTCTCAATTTTTTAATGTATGACGTTTAATCAGCCAATAAAAATTCAAAGATCGAAAATCAGTCAGATGGTGGTCGCGTCTTTGTGCCACTATATAATTGACTAGATCGCGTGTAAAAATCTTGAGTTATTTACGAGTTTTCTGTTTTCTCAATTTTTTCATGTATGACCAATAAAAATTCAAGGATCGAAAATCAGTCAGATGGTGGTCGCGTCTTTGCGCCACTATATAATGACTAGATTGCGTGTAAAAATCTTGAGTTATTTATGAGTTTTCCGTTTTCTAAATTTTTTCAACTCGAACCTTTTTTTTTCCAGATAATTTTCCACCATGTCGACAGAATTGGTAGAGTTGACGCAAAGATACTTTGACACAATTCCCAGCGATTTGTGGTCTCTGGAAAAATTTTTTCATGCGTTGTTATGAACAACACTAGTTTTTCCAGGAACCAAGTTTTTCAGTCCTTCTACCGTTCTTTAGAAGGACTGAAAGAAAATAAGGGGCTGGATTCAGAGACCGAATCCAAGGTCAGCAAAATGATTGACGTAAAAAAGGTTAGTTGAAATATTTACACAGAACATATAGTGGTATTGGTGTAAAAAATTTTTTAATTATTTTTTTTTTGTTTGTTGCATAGGCGGATAAGAGGAAAGTAGAAAAGCTATTTCCTCTTATGGATATTACAAACGAACAAGAAGTCGTCGTCACCTCCAAAAAGCGCAGGGTTGATAATTCGGCTTCGTCAGCTGGACTTCGTGAGAAGGAGCTACCACGTAAGATCAATTTAGTTTAAACAGGCTTGATGCTGGGAAAAGGGACGAAATTGACATAAAAAATTTTTCACAAAAAATTAATTTTTTGTGAAGAATTTTTTATGTTAATTTCGTTCCTTCTCACAACACTAAGCCTAAATTATGATGATGGTACTTGTTTATCCTATTTTATTTTTAAAAATCTCTGCATTTTATAGACTCCATTACTAGATCTGAGGCTTATAAAAGTGTAAGCTTCCAAGGAGTCATAACAAGCGAACTCTTCCAGGATCCCGTTAATCTATTTTGAATCTCCAAATCGGTCAAGAAGTATTTAATTGAAACGCCATTAAATAAAGCTTTAGCCGAAGAGGGGGTTCAGAAGTGGTTTAATGGGCTAATGGAAGTAGTGAGCTCGTTATGGGAGTCAGTAGCTGCCAGAGATACGCATAATGTCCTATATCTCAACGGTTTGAAGCCTGATATTAGTGTCTTCAATGTAGAAGATGGGGGTGCTGTTTTCTCGAAGTGCGTTTATACCGTGCTAGAGTTAAAGAAGCATAAAATTGCCTCTGGCTTAGCTGACGAAGACAAAGGGCAGCTGTTGGATTATATCCGGGTCATGGTCCAACATCAACCACTTCGACGGTTCTTTGCGGCCTTCCTAACAGACGGGGTTTACTTCAATATAATGACATATGATAGAAAGGATCATTTATATAAACAGATAGACTTGAATTTTAAAAGAGGGCTGGCCCTTTTTATCAGCATAATCCATCAGAAGTCATCGCCATATACGTCGATTATTGAGGAGATTTAAGCTTCTTTTATTTTTTTTATTTTTTATCTAATTTTTTATCTTTTTTATTTTCCGTCTCTTTTTTTTTTTCTTTCTTCCCTGCAAAAATACAATCCAAATGTTTTATTCTCTATATGCAGTTTTGAGGTTATAATTCTTCCAAAATTCGAAGTCTCAACGAGGAATTCACTCTCAAGATGGAGCTTAACGAATAACCCACTTTAGATCAGGAATGAATCACGAAGAAGATCAGCTAATCCCGAATTTGCTCAGATACCTTAAACCTTGGGAATCGGAATTTATTGACTCGACATGTGTGGGCCGAATATACATTTTAAACGTCAAGAAGCTAATGCCCAAAATAGAGAAAGATCTTGAAGATTCTTGGGATCATGGTTTACCAAGAATAAATACTTTATTTTCTAAAGATTGACATACTTTAGCTTATGATAAAGGGTGGCGTGTCAGAACGAACTTTAAGCAATATCAATTGTTAAAGAACTATCCATTCTGGTGGACATAATAATTGTAGATCTGATATGATTCAAGCCTTAGGTGGAGTCGAAGGTATCTTAGAGCATACACTCTTTAAAGAAACATACATTGTTATATGGGAAGGATTATTTTTGAATAAGGCGTCAGGTTTTGAAGAGAATATGAGATAAAAGAAATTGACAAATTCTCAGCGTTCTGGTCTAAACCAAATTCCCAATCGTTACGGTGGTCGCCAACAATTAATTGATTAAACGTATACGTTGGTTTCCAAGTCTTATGGGTATATTCTTACGGGTATATTTATGCACAGAAAAATTCCAACTTTAAAGATTTCGTTGATTTAAATTTTCAGAGCCATTTATGGCAAAAGGTGCACGAAAGTGTTATTATGAACTTTGCAGATAGAAACGATGCAAAACGAGTCTATTCACCCTAGAAAATCATACAAGATGAACTCATCATGTGCTGATATATTACTATTTGCCTCATATAAATGGAATTTATCTAAACATTATGTTATGGATAGAACAACAACATCAAGATGGTTTGTGGATTGTCAACTAAGATCAGATGTTTTGATTCTCACGATATTGAAAGATATATGAAAGCAAACATCCTAGATTATTCTGCTGATAATATGAACATATATCCGATTGGTCTATAATCTGCCAGGAATGAAGCTGTTGATTAAATCTACGATGGCTAAAATTATGAAAGCCAATCCAGCATTATACATTTTGTGTGAAAACCCATCTGAAAAGGTTTATAATTATACAGATCAGAACCTACTGAAGCATACTTATCATCTCAGAACTTGTGGATGATACGAACGCATATTAGAAGGAAACTTGACAACCAAACCTATCTCATTTTCAACCAAAGAACTGGTCAGCTATTTTTAAAAAATCATTTACACATCAGCCTGGGCTGGACGAAAATGGTTGGGTCAATTAGCGAAATGAAAACTGCCGAAGAAGCGGCTGACTTAATTCGTTTATTACTGATCGAAAAACAACCTAAACAGATTGTTGTAACTAGAAAAGGAATATTGGATCCTCTTGAAGTATATTTATTTAATTTCCCAAATATTGTCATTAAAGGAAGTGAGTTACAATTACTATTCCAAGCTTCGAAAATTTGGAGGTTTGATCTTACGTGCTATAGACAGAAACTATTCAATCTTCACTTAAGTTCTACAGCCGCCTCAAAAAAAAAAGATTTTGCGGATACACTTGTCAAGAAAAAAACAATTACATTTTGAATCTTCCTGAGAATGACATTTGAATAGGAGGATGTTTATTAACAGAGGCACTTTAAAAAAATGAAAAATAAGGAGAAAAAAAAAAATATATATATGAAAAAAAAAATACGTGAAAAATAAGGAGAAAATAAATACGAAAAAAAATAAGATATGAAAAAAAGTTATGAAAAGATGCGAAAAAAAAATACAAAAAAAAAAAGATACAAAAAAAAAAGATACAAAAAAGAAATAATAAAAAAAATAAGAAAAAAAAAAGAAAAAAAGAAAAAAAAAAAAAAAATAGAAAAGAAATAATAAAAAAATAGAAAAAATTAAAATAGGAAAAAAAAAATGAGAAGAACAAGAAAAAAGAGAGCACCGCTTCCAGAAATAGCTTTGGGTCAGGAAAAAGAAGCTCAGAAGCAAGAAAATCACGCATAATGAACTTAGAAAAAAAACAAGCCGTTAACCAGTGCTACACTGTCTTCCCTGAATTTCCCACCTCAGAACAAAAGACGACTTCTCTAAGCTTCCTGATGATAGCCTTGATCAAAAAGAAGAAAGGCACACTTGTGAGAACATGCATTCTGACTTCTTTGGAGCTTCTTGGTGCTCATCGAAGAAATGTCTGACATCGATTGAATTGAACTTATAATTAGGTTCGAGTAGATTTGCAAAATCGAAGCTAAGGTTTGGCCGAATCCAAACTCTAAAAAGCCGACCCTAAATCGGGACGAGAAAAGAAGGTGTCAGTCGTATTCACAGTAAGAAGAAACTTTCCAGGCACATGGTTTGAAAGAAAAAGACATACGAAGTAAAGTAGGGATAGAAGCCTGGGACTTCTGAAAGAAAAAGGGCAACAAATAAATGTATTGTTGCTCATAGAACATGCCATTCGAATAACCTGGTTATTTAATTCTACGAGTTTCTTCGTTCTTGAATTTCTGCTCAATATGGTGTTCGACCATCCTTCCCCCAAAAAAAATACAAAAGTAAATAGGGACGTTCTACTGGAAAGCTGGAACCTCAAAAAAGAAAAAAAAAGTAGAGGTAAAAGATGGTGGTATATAGGCAGATGTATTTCCGTACAGGTCAAATTGGTGGATTCATACACAACATACATTATTTTTTATGTAAAATCATTTTTTATAAAGAAATAATTCCATACACAAAGCTTAGATAAAAATTTTTTTCAAATATTTAAATCAGAGATTTCAGGAATCATTTTGTTTATTAATTTTTATATAATTTTAACAAGGGTAAAGAATATTACTAATGAAGTTGTTATGTGATGCACAGTTAGTTAATGAGTAAATAGTTTACAGTAGGGATGGGTTCGACTAGTTGACCGGCAATAGTCATAGCCGAAAATAGTCGACTAGAGCAACTTAGCTGACCAGCTAGGGGTTTCAAAGTTAAAATCAGAAATTTTATTTTATTTTTTCCGATTTATAACAATGTCGTTTCACTTGTTCTAACTTCAAATTTTTCATCACGGCTACAACAAATGATATCTAAGATAATTACCTTCGTTTTATCAATCAGGTATGTTTTGTCCTTTCATGTCTTTGTTTAATTTCCTTGTTATGCTAATAATGCACTTCTTTTCTTATCACTTGAAATTATTCTTGATCAAACACAATTGCCACCGGGCGTCTTGAGTTCAAACTAGGACTTTCTTAATGCAGCACAAGTCCAATATTAATGAAATTCAGAAGTAGAACCTTCGTCTACCCAGATCCTCGTGTCAAAGAGTTTTACAGTATGCAGGTTTTGTTGATTTTCTTGGCTAGACTTTTCAACTGGAGTTTTGTTCAGGCACTCGACAATGATGCTTAGTTTATATTTCAATAATGTTTTTATCGAAAGCAAACCTTATTATTTTTAGTTCTTTATTAGAAAATCTCTTTTTTACTCGTATTTCTCTGAATATACTATTAACTGATTTGCATACATTAGACTGTCTACTAATTAGACTATTAACTAGTGCGATTGGTTGTGCCCATCTTATTTAATAATTTTTGTAAAAAATGTTTATTACGTAATAAACTTTATTAATTTACACATATTGATCGTAATTATTAAATATTTTCCGCTAGGTAAAATTTATTCCCAGACACTTTTTGACTCATTGATTGAGGCGCTTGAGAGCGACCTAAATCTCAGTTTTGATCGCTTACTTCCGAAACATTATCGTATGATTAAATTTACACGAGTCCCGACGACCACTTAGTTGAACAATTCTGATTTTATTAATACCAACAATATCGATAACGTTACTTTAATTATCGTAAATAATTATAGCAAACCCTTCTATAACGAGCTGACAGTATGAAAGAAAAGGTTCACTTTTATTAACATATTCGCTAAAAGAATTTATTGTATAAGGAATAAAAATTTTTTGAATTCTAGAAAATCACAATAATAGTACGTAATATCTCAATAATAGGAGGTAAATTATATTGTATTGAAATAGAAACCTTGATGATAATACAACTGGTATTATTTTTAAGATTTTCTATAAAATACCGTTTTAATATGCCAATATTGTCATTCGTATGACCGTTATGAGAACATGTTAGGGTTAAGATTAGAGTAATTCTAAGCTCAACGAAAGCGTTAAAATGTAGTTTTTTATGCTGTTTTTTGTGAAACAAGCGATTTTTGAGTCTTATATTTATACAATAATTATTGAAGACTCCCCAATAGGCCAAACGATCTACAAATTTGACCAGAATTAGATTGTTTTGATCAAATTTTGGTTGTGTAACTGATGATGCATATTGATGATCAATAAGCCACAATTTCATTGTTTATAAATACATTGCTTTTTTTTTTGATAAACTTTGCTCTTTAATGATTGCACATTTCGAACCCACCCACCTCTTAGTGTAAAGCAACGTTCAAGCATACCTAGTGTTATCATTGATAGCACTAGTTTAAACCAGGCTGGGGCAAATGCCTAAGAAAGCTGGGTAACAAGGTGAAGGATATTACAGTAGCTAGAGCAATGTCCCCACTTTCGTTTCGGGATTGATATAGTATAGAAGGGCCACTCTTTTTTATTTTTTATTTTTTTTTCTTTTAAAAAACGACGCACCAACGAATCGGGAACACTACGCATGGCTTAGGGTCCGGTGTTTTTCTCCCTTTAAAAGAAGTTGGGCGTTTTTTTTTTTTTTTTTAATATGAACTGCATGCATCTACCTCCCCGTTGGTGCGGTTCGGAAACGATGTATCGAAAGATGCTCAGCCAAACGATGCATATTTTTATATTTTATAGAATATCTAAGCACTTTTCATAGCGATTTCTATCTATTTAAGCTTTTGTTTTTCCATTTATAATAATAATCGATTATTCGATTAAAGGTTTTACGGGTTAAAAAACTAGGTACTGATAAAGAAAAAAAAATTATAATTGACCTTTTTAAGTTCATGTACATATTTTATTTAGTAGATCGTTCACGTAAAATGATTTAATAATTTTTTCTTGCATATTAATTTCTGTAATTTTGTTTATATTGCTACAATTATTATAAATAAAAAATTTGAACGAAAACTATCGAGCCAGTGAGTCTAATACGAATACTATTTGTATTATAGCTATTACATGATCTTAGACCAATTGAATTGCTGAATTTGTAGATTAGTGTGAATTGACATTTGTATAACATCAAAAAAATCTGCACTTAGCGGATTTACAAATTAGTTAACATAGTTTTGATTATATTAGACGTCCCAATATTTTATATAATTTAAAAAATAAAATTTGAGAATTTTCACAGGACTAAATTTTTTGAGTATAATATATCGTGCAAGTGTACATTTCTTGAGAATGTATTGTTTGAGATCAGTTTTATTAATTTCCAAAAATTAAAATTTGATTTTATTATCATCTTCATGATTCCTTTCATCTAATCAACAAATGATTATTTCAATAATTTTATGTATATTAGGCCTTTTATCAAAATCTTTATACATTTATTCTTGTACAAAATAATCATCAAACGAAATTCCATTAAATGCTCTTTGCCTTGTCGAAATCTCAATCACGACAACTTCATGACTGATGCTTGAGTGTATAGTCGTAACGACCCTTTTATTACCAAATACATAACAATCATATAATCAAAGCAATAATTTCACAGTAATTCTTCAATTCATGGATAAAATTCTAGCATGCTTCCATTTGTACTTTTAAATTTTAGTAGTGTTGCGTCGCAACTTCATAATTAAATATTTTCATTCTAATTTTGCTCAATTGCGTTGCACAGCTATTTTACGAACTAAACTGCAATACAATAAACATAATTATTTATATTAATTGTAGTTTAATATTTAAGTGTATATTTATTTACAATCTTAATAAACTATCTGCTCTGTAATTAGTATAAAAGTTTTCAGGATTTTTTATAAATTTGAAATATTCCTCTATTAAAAAACATGATTTTTCACAAGAAATCTTTGTAAGTAGCAGCATCTCTAATTGGTTTCACATGAATCTGCTTCACTAGTCCAACTGTTTTCATTATCGTTAAAATCATTGTGCATGGCAAGATTAATAGCAGATCCAAAAGCTGGACTGTAACGAGAATCATAGTAAAATGCTTAAAATAGAATTTTGCATACTACCATTTTCATCAAAAAATAAATCTCTCTTTGCAATTTCTATATTCTCCATTATATTGAGAATCCTAACCAATAGGATTATACCAACCAAGAATTTCATCAGTACCCTTGACTTTAATAACTACAATAAGATGAGTTTGCTTATCACACAAATTCCAAACCAAAGAATTAGTAAAATCTACAAAGGAGTAACATAAATTCATAAGTATTATCAGTTATTTAAATACATATCTTTCATATCGGCCCAGCAATTTCCGCTGCATATGCTTTATTAATAACATTTGAAATGGTTCAACAATTCTAGTCGGTAATGTTGGTTTTAAAATTATTCGAGGTAGAAGAACGATAGAAGATATTGAACATTATTAATAATATCATTACCAGACATTTGAAAATAACAGATGTGAGGTAAATAATTTTTAAAGCAGTCTTTAAAGCTAGAAAATTTCATGAGACCAATCTTCAGGATCGGATGATAGGCCAATTCTCCATTATATAACATGAATTCAAATTTTCACTTTATCCATTTGTAAATTATCTCAACTGATAAGTGAAATAAAGCATTTTCTTGAAGTGTGAAGAATTTATCAGAATCAAAAATTTTATTAGGATACTTTACCACAATATTATTACACCAGTTTTGTAAAACTTGATTATTCTGGAAACTTTTTTGATTAATACAATTAAAATGTAAATGAAGCCAATGAACCTCCTTTTTTATTAAATGAGTTTGAATGTGTTTGGCCAATTCATCAAAGAGAAATTCATAAGCAATAAGTATGAGCTCAAAAATAAATGATGTATCATGTTTTTCAAGTAAGACAATTCCTTCATATCTTTGTAAAAATTTATATATAATTTAGATTTTTTTTCTTATAACGTAATATAAATTATGAATCATACTTTTGTACTTAATACAATCTAAAATACTTACATGATAATAATTCCAAACTGTTAAATAGAAACATTTTTTAAATTAATTGTTTTAATGTTTACCGATATTCGTTAATTAATTGCGAAAATATAAAGATCTGTATCTTAAAATTGTTGAATATGCTCAGAATACTTTTGTATTTGAAGATTCACCAACATTAATAATAATTATATTAAAATCTTCATTATCATTAAGAAGTTCAAGATAATTATTTGAGAGGTTTTTAATGCCATTTTAATTAAATTTAGCAATTAAGTTCGTTAATAACGTTTGAGTGTAAACGATATATTTTTATTCTGATTTTCTAACTATAAGACCACGTACTACAGCCAACTTAGTAGCTGAGGTAGAGACTGGACTTGTCAACTTGAAACTCGAATCATAACTCATCTCGAGTCATGAAATTTATTGAAAAATGGTGTAAATTAAACTAAATGTGTTTAATTCGAGTTTCGAGTTGACAAGTCCAGTCTTTAAGATGATGTTACTGACCATCACGTGATTAGGGTGATTAACTTTCTTGATTATTAATAATTGTACTGTTTCGTATATTGCATAAAGATTTTAACATTAACATTAATATTTAAAAAAATCAAATGGTTCATATATAATTTACAGTATATACTGTATATTTACTTAATTGTATATTTGGTCTAAAATGAAGGTCTTCAGAATAAATTTCTAATAACTTCAGAACTTGTTGAATTATCTAATAATTTTCTGAATGAATCTGATTATTTGCCTGATAATTTGCTTAACAATTTTGAAGATAATGCAAGAAAATTTTTTTATTATAGTTTTTTATTATTTAGTAGAAATACATGATATTTTTCTTTTTTGAACAAATTATTAATATTTGTAAATTTACATTTTATAATAAATATTTATAAAGTTTATTTGCTATTTAAATTATTATTTATACTAGGAAATAAAAACTATTATAAGTCCAGAGTGAATCACATAGGATACACAAACATGAACAGGGTCAGGGCATAGTTCATTTTTTTGCAGAAGCAGAAAATAAGACAAAGCAACTTAAAAAATGGTTTGGTAAAGAGTTTGTACAAACCATATCTATTACAAAATCTAATTTACACAATTCAAATTTAGAGAAATTGGTTAAGTATATTGATTCTATAAAGAAATCAAATAATGAAGAAGAGCCAAATAGAGCATAACTTTATAAATAATAGAGATGTATTTAAGTTGTATAATATAAAAAATATATTTATTTATTTATAAATATGATAATATGAAATAGAAAACTTTAGTTATAATATATTATCCTATATTGTGACTATATAAATATAATTTTTTTTAATTGTCTAAGGCCTACCAAAAAATTAATCACAATCAATTTTATATTTAATTTATAATCTGCTAGTGAACTAGTGAAAAAGCATAGTAAACTTTGGGAATACATTACTATTTAAATTGTCTTTTTGAAATTTGTAGTTTTCTAAAGAAAAGGTTTTTTCTTTTCGACACCTAAGTAAAGTTGTAGAGAAGTGTCTTGCAATCAGAATAGTTAAAATCATCTCAGTAGATCATAAGATATAAGCATTTTAGTTTTTGCAATTATATGTTTTCTTCTTTATTTATATAAAGAAGAAAACTTATAGCCATAAAGATTAAAATGCTTATATTTTGTAATTCACTAGGCTGATTTTAATGTTTTAACCACCATTCTGATTGCAAGATGCTCCTCTACAACTTTACTTAGATGTTGAAAAGAGATTTACTTAGTAAAGAAAAACTTTTTCTTTGGGAAACTTCAGATTTCAAAGACAATAATAAATATTCCTACTTTTTACTATATATTTTCATTGGTTTACTGATAGATCATGAATTAAATAAAAAATTTTTATTAAATTTAACTTGGTAGTTGTCTAGAAGTTTTTTGTTTAAAGTTTAAAAAAATTAAAATTTTTTAATTTACAAAAAAATATAAATAACAAAATTAAAAAGTATAAAAATTTACTCTCAAAATAATTTTGTACAAACATGATCGTAAATTACTCCAAAGTTTTGACAATTTGATTTTTGAAATATTTACCAACTTAAATATATAAATAATTAATTAAAATTATATTATAAATTATTTAAATTAAAAAAACAAATTAAATACTTATATTTTAAGTACTTACATTTTTAACAGATAACAAAAAAAATTAATTAATTTTAATATTATAATTAAATCTTAATTTATTTCTTAAATTTAACTAATCTATAATAATTTATTTAAAATTAATTAAATTTAAGAATTAAAGTTTAATTTAACTAAAATTTATAATATAACCACTGGGCCACTTCAAACCTGAAGTACTAAGTTTTTAATATTAAGGCTTTGCTAAATTATAACTTTTAAATTTTTATTTAAAAATATTTAAATTTAACAAAAAGTTTTAATCTAACCACTTGGCCACTTTGAACCCAAAGTACTGAGTTTTTAGTATTAAACTTGTTAAATTTAAATAATTTTAATTTAAATTCAAAATTCATATCTTGAAAATTTTTTTTTGTGATTTTCACTAAATAAAACATAACATTAACAATATTTTAAAAGAAATAATTATAAATAACTCAATAAACTTTTTTATACCATTATTATATCTAAAAACCAAGTTAAATAATATATTAAAGAGTTTTTGAAAATTCAAAGATCAACTTCTATAAATTGCTTGTAGATATGTTTGATAATTAATTCTTGCCAAATTAACTTGATTATATATAGAGAAATTTTTATCTAAGTCTTCAATTTCTTTAACTTGAAATCTTTCAAAAAATAATAAAATTGTTTTAGCTTACTAGTTAATTAGCTCTTAAAAATATAGTTTATAAACTTTAAATAAATCTAGCAGAAATTTGTAAAAAAAGTTAATTAGAAAAAAAGATAATTTAGTAAGTTTATTATGCATTCATATTATTTTGCCAATAATTACTTTACAAACATACCAACAATCATTTTACTAACAAGTTTTTTTTACAGACATGTAATTCAATTATGCTCAATTTACTGACAAGCTTGTTTTTACTGGCAAGTTGATTTTACCAACATACACTTTACCAACAATTAAGTTTACTAACAAAATTAACTTACCAATAGGCTTATTTTACTAATAATAAATTTACCAATAGGCTTATTCTACCAACAATATAATTCACCAACAATATAACTCACTGATAATAAAAGCATATAATTGCTTAAATTATGAATGCAGAAAAGTAATTCAACTCTTTGCTGGATACTAATACTAACTTATATTATAATCAGAGTCAACTCTTTGCCACATACTAATTCTAACTTACACTTATAATCAAAGTCAAGTCACATTTCATTTTTTATTTGTTGGTAAGCTATATTGTTGGTGAATTGTATTGTCAGTGAATAAGCTTGTTGATATTTATTATTGGTGAAATAAGCTTGTCGGTAAATTGATTTTGTTGGTAAAATTAGTTGTTGGTGAAGTGTTTATTGGTAAAATCAACATGTCAGTAAAAGTAAGCTTGTCAGTGAATTGAGTGTGAGTGAATTACTTGTCTGCAAAAAAAAATTTAAAAGTAAAATAATTGCAGTGTAATGTTATGTCTGTGGAATGATCACTTTTATTCATTACTGACCATATAGCAATAGTAATTAAAATATAAAATTGGCCTTACCAGTAATATTGTTTATTTTTTTTAATTAAAAAGAAAATGAATATATGTTGTATATTGCTCTTAAATAACTGTTAATTCAAAATTAACGTACCTGAGTTTAAAATATATACCGATTAAAATGTAACATATGTTGTTGAAAAATTATACTGATTAATATGTAATGTACATATGTACGTTAATTAAACACAAGTCTAATATAAGAGTTTAATAAATTAGATTGATTATAAAAAAAAAAAGTTATTTTATTTTATGTGACTTCAAATTCTTCTCATTTCTTTCATTTCAAGTTTTCAAAGCTTTAAAAAATCGAAAGATATATAATGAATCGTTCAAAATATAATCGTTGCTTGGCTATTTTATGAAACCCGTCAAATAAACATGAAAATTTGAATTTTAAGTATGATATTAGGTTTTAAATTAATTAATCATGTTAGTAAATCGACATATTACTCAGGACTGTCAAATGATTTATAATCTTAATGGAAAAACAATATAAAACTAAAAAATGTTAAATTTGTACCTGCCAGTAATCTTGTATACTAACACTTTTAGTTTGCATGCCGAATATATAAAGGAATCCCTAAATAGAAAAGTTAATCTTTACAAAAACTGCTGCATAGTGTCTTCTAGCCTTCTCCAACAAAATTTTTGATTAAGTTCAGTAAGAAAATTTAGTACAAGTGATCAGTAGGGAGAGCTGGTTATATGTAATAGAAAAAAGATTTTATTATATTCTAAGCTTAGTATAAAGCAAAATTAAAAATTTAATTTAATTGATATATCTATAATGACAGTTTGCTTATAAAAATTGACACTATATTTAGCAATAAAAAAATTATTTTAAATAATTTTTTAATATTAAAATTGTTAATATAAGCAGCAAAATTTTAAAATAAGAGTTTTTTTTTTAAAAAAAGATACAAATATAACAATTGTCGTTAATTTAGTTATTAGTATAACTAAAGTGATGTATAATTTTTATATCTATTGGCTAAATCAACTTGAATAAAAACTTTTTATGAGGTGTGGCGACTTAGTGTAGTGGTCTAGTTATCACCCTTTTCAAGTAGCAGGTCAAAAGTTCAAATCCCACTAGCGACGATATTTGAAAAAGGGGCCTGTGTTTGGTTAATGGTTAGCTTATTAGTTGGATCTATAAATCTGTAACTTCAGTTACACCATCTAGTAATGGAAGCTTTGGTGCAATAAATCCAAGGAACTGGCATAACCAAAAACTTATTTGGCAAGTCCCGAATTTGGAGGTAGCAATGATTTTTGATTGTACTACAGGAGGGCTAAATTTGAACTGGGGCCTAAGATCGAAGAACTGAGCGACTAGGTTTACTGGCAGAGGACACACCAGCTGAATTGCCGGGTTGTCGCACCAGAGAAAAAGGGCATATGCTTCAAAAGTATGAACAAAGAGAAGGGCGTCCTTTAGGTACTTAAAGCCTGAGCAAACCAATCCTTCTGGGTTGCCAGCTAGAAGTAAGGAAGGGACCAATAAGAATCCGAGTAAAGAGATGGTCCAAATGCGGATATCAGGGCTGTTGTGAACTGAATAAGGGCAAGAAGTACATAATGGGCACCTGATTAGAAAGATTAGTGCTTAAGAAATGTCTGTAAAATAGCAGCACCCCAATAGGTGGTGTAAGATATATATACCGAACAGCAGGTCAATATGTACTAATCAGGAAGAAGTTATAGAAACATGCAGATGAATACATGTGTGGAACATATACTGCTCTGTTAGGTTTATCTCAAGAATAAACTAGTTTAATGTTAGTAAGTCCTAAGGTAGTGTACAAAATCCAAATTGGGTAGAAGCAAAACCCACGGGTTAGAGAGCTGATAATGGTAGTTAGAACCAGATGATTTTAATAGGTACCCCGTAGTTGGGGTGTAGGTATGGTAGATAGTGTGAAACCCTTAGCATAGCACTAATGATTTGGGTGGACTACTTAAATTAGACACCAAAAGTGCACATGTAGCTTGATATACCATCATTGTAATTACACTATAAAACATCATCTATATTTTAATAAAAAGTCACCAGGCCAAAGAAAACACCTTAATATCAAAAAAAAAAAAAAACTTTTTATTAACAAATTTTGTACAGACTATAAATTAATAAAGATAACTTATAAATAATATAGTTCTGCTAAAATTTAGAATTGTACTTAAAAATTTATTCTAATTGTTAGTGATTTTTCTATTACTAATAGTATTTATATTCTCTATTTTTTTTTTAGCTCTTTGACAGTTTTGCTAGAGCTCAAATATAATATTTTATTTAAACAAACTTGAATAGAATAATTAATGACAGTATAACAATTGCAAGCTTGACATCACCTGGCTGCATCTAGCATGCCCAAAAGCAACATGTCACACCAATCTACATATAAGTTAGAAGATCTTGTCAGCTCGCCAAGAGCTTATTTCTTCATTCTTACTTTCTTCACTGAGAGTAAAAGAAAAAATATTTTGTATTCTTAATACTAGAGCATATATCAAAAAGAAAAGAAATTTATACACAAAAAAAAAACAAAACAAGAAATAAAATAATACGGAATAAAATGATAGAAATAGAAAATATAAAAAAAGAAAAAAAACAAAAAGATAATATCAGAAAAAAATTTTTGGTACTGTTTTGTGCAGATTTGCAAAAAAATTAAATAATATATTAAATGAAAATCTGTGCAAAACTTTAGACTCACTAGCTATAGCTAAGAAATTAAATACATTTCTACACAAAATTTCAAAATATAAGAAATTTTGCAATTTTTTTGCAAAAAATTTTGCAAAATCTGCATTTTCGCAGGTTTTTGCAGATTTGCACTTATTTAATTCTCCCGATGAAGCCCAGACAGGCTGAACAAAAAAATGCTATCTCTTATAAGAAATAGCAGCTACTTTATCAAGAAATAGCACAAAAACAAACACAAAAAA
>CAJVPY010001910.1:0-17756 GCA_910591965.1 Dentiscutata erythropus | reverse complement strand
TTTGAGTGAAGATATCTCACACTCTGTTTCACTACACTCTAGGTATTTTTTCTAATAAAAATTCAAAATTAGATTTCAGAACTTTCGCCAGGTTTCGGTTTCGCCAATTTTTGGACATTTCGCCAGGTTTCGGACATTTCGCCAATTTCGCCAGTTTTGGAATTATCAGATTTCAGGCTTTTGGGCAAAATATATTTCGCCCTATTTCGAAAATTTTGCCTGGGCGAAATATATAATTTCGCCCGCAACACTAGTGTGGGGTATAGTGGCCAACATCAGTGCGATAACCAAGGTTGGGCATTTGTAGTAGACAGCCAGCCTTAGTCTAATTACCTTGTTGAATTGCCTAAGCATGTATTTGTGATAAAGCATTAAAAATTTAATAAACCTTTTAGTACACAGTTATCAAAGGAAAAATAATAATAATAATATAATAAGTTATTAATTGGCTTTTTAGTTAGTTATCTTTTTTTTTTTTTTTTTTAACAGTAGCCACTTTATTAATTTTTAGTAGTTAAGTGTTTCTTTTTGTCAAGATATACAAGGTTTTATCAGTACAGAAACTTCTAGAAACTATACCCCACCAATTTTGTAACAAAGCTTCACTTGGCTACTCTAAGGTGCCCAAGTGCAACTGTGCACATGAATTTTATACACTAACCTCTACTCTTGGTGTAGCTTTATATATTCATTCTTCTATTATGTTCAAGATCGCTACACTTAATGTTAAAGGTCTAAATAACAGACCTAAAGCTCAAAAAACAACTTTTTAGCTCAGCAATGGGGATACAGCTCAATCTGGTCCTCAAAAATGGATATAGAACTTACCAAAATTAGGAAATCTCAAGATGGCCATATAATTTCTGTCAACACAGAAATCAACCAACAACTGTTCCAGTTTACTAACATATATGCACCCCAAGACAGGAGGACAGGGTTCATTTCTTTGAAGAATGGACACCGAATATAACACATAAAAAAATATGCATTATCGCTAGTGACTTCAACACCAACCTAGACCCACAAAAGAACAGAATAAGTAACGCAATAATACAACCTGATCACTCACGTGACATGTTACAAACCCTCCTGGGTCCCTTCCTCACCTTCGATCAGTCAACTCACAATAGCCAGAGAATGGCAACATGCCTTGATTATATCTTCATTGAGACTAGTTTTAGTTACCTTTGCAAGAACACTTGTACAAGATTTGGTAACTCTGACCATCTACTAGTAGAGTCAGAATTTAGCTTTAAATCATCACACACCTACAGCTCACAATAGAGATTCAATAGGAAGTTCTGGGACATCCTAGAGCTTAGAGCAGGAATTCTGGGGGAAATACAAAGAACCCATGACATCTCAGACCAGGACTACTATAAATGCAAAATTCAATTGCTAATAAGAGCCCACAAACCCGGTTCACCCCCAGAAAGAAATATCCAAAGATTACACAAGAGGTTGTGCAACCTAAACAATAAGATTGCTCAAAGCCCAGATCTAGCAGACCTCAAGCTAGTAACAGAGGACCTTAACCTAAAATTGAAGGAAGAATTAGTATATCTCTCAGAAAGATAGCAGATTAGATCTAATGCCAAATAGATTGAAGAGGGAGAAAAGTCAACTAAATACTTCTTCGCACTTTATAAAAAAAGATATTCCACTACAAGTTGCTCTAAAATAAAAGACCTGATAGCCATTCTCAGGCACAAACTTTAAATTATATTAAGGACTACTACCAAAAGACCTACAAAAAGGAAGCTATTGATAAGGAAGTAGCCCTTCATATTACAGAAAATCTAGCATGAGTTTCCTTAGAACAAAACCATACTCTGACCAAGTTAATTACTGAAAAGGAAATTGCTCAAATAATTAGTAAACTTTCTAATAGCAGGGCCCCAGGCTCTGATGGCCTCACATATGAATTTTATAAGAACACTAAGGAGACAATTACCCAATCCTAGCCAAGATTTTTAATGAGGTTCTCAGCACAGGCCAGATCCCAAGGTTATGGGGCAGAAGTCTAATCACATTAATTTCCAAAAAGAACAGTGAGTTAGAAAACTTCAATAATTGGAGACCAATCTCATTGGTCAATACATATGCAAAAATCTTTATGAAAATTTTAGCAAACCGAATTAACCCAATCTGTAACAACATTATTGGCCCTGCGTAGCAGGCTTTTATTGCCAATAGATCAATCACGGACTCAGCAATAGACATTCTTACAACACTAAGGAGCCAGAAGGACTAAACTAAGCAACACTGGCTTCTTCTACTGGATCAACAAAAAGCCTTTGACAGATTTTTTAAATATAGTGCTGGAAAAAATGAACTTCGACTATAAATTTATTAGAGTTATCATGGCTCTGTGGCTGAGAGAGGGGCAAGGCAGGGAGACCCGCTCTCCCCTCTTCTCTATATTTTGGCAATTAACTCACTAATACATGGTATCTCTCAAGGCGTCAGAGGCATTCCAATCAACAGTATGAACTTTAGAATAGCTGCATACGCAGATGATCTATCCATCAGAATTGGCTCTCCTACAGACTGGACAATACTTCTTAAAACTCTTGGGACTATGAAAAAGCATCTAACACAGTTATCAACAAGAGTAACAAGAGTAAGTCAATCCTTATACCAATTACAAGCAACGCTTGCAGGATTGAACTTCTGGAACAACACAGCTTCAAAGCTCCAGCCAACGATCAAGAATACTTCACTATTTTAGGATACAGTATAGATGTCAGAGGAAACCCCAATAAAAATCTCTGGAGTAAGATTAGTGTTCCAAATTGTTAAAATTTTACCAACTAGTTAGTTGCCAACTATAGTTGGCAACTAACCGGTTATGTATATCACATAATATTAGCCAATCAACTCCAAGAAATCATTCTGAATTATCCCAAATAAGTGGAATATCTCAGAATTATATTAATTGAATGATTAGTTGGTTAGTTGATTAAAAAATTTTCTAACTGGTTAGTTGGAAAGTTGTTAACTATTTGGTTTTCCAACTAACGATTTGGAACACTAAGCGAGATGACAAAGAAAATTAAAAGAAAAATCAATGACCTCTCCAAAAGAAATTTATCTTTTAGAGGGAAAATCCTCATGGCTAAAACACTTCTGGTGTCCAAATTATGGTACCTTGCTTACTTACTTCCACCATCAAGAAAGCAACTTAAGGAAATCGAAACTTTGATAAGAAAATGGATTAAAAACAGTTCACAAATACTCTCTCAGTTTTCAACCTTCCAGCTGAGTTGTGAAAAAGGTGGCCTGGGTGCCCCGATTCTAAAAGACATGCTTGACACCAGACTCCTATCAATTTGGCTCAAGCTTTTATCCAGTCACTCTCTTTAGGCAACCTCGGAAAGAGAAAAATCTCAGTAAATATAAGAAACAAAAGAGGAGCCACAGTTAAAGAAGTCTTATTACAAAACCCCTGCAAAAGCAAGGGCTGGCTGGAAAGATGGTGGCCATATTTAAATGCCTAGAGAAAATTTAAAGGCAAAATTGAAGCCACCGGGACTTGGCCTTGGGAACTAAAGGATATTAACTTGGGTGGGACTGAGAGCCAATACTTCATAGTGTAATAGACTCTAAAACGCCTATATGAACCAGCTGGCTCCCAAAATAGTTCAACACAACAACATTCCCAATTTAAATGGATCAAATCCAAATGGAACCTAAACAAGAAAAAAGATACATTTTGGTGATTAATGCACAGGGCACTACCCCTTGGTTACCATTAACTCAGCTGACCCTGGTGATTGCCCCAACTGTCCGTATTATACGCAGACTACACTAAAATGCCCACTTAGCAAAACCATAGATAATGAAACAATTCCTCATACACTAACAGATATTTTCCAGGCAACCAATGTCAAAGGTGACAAAAAATGCGAGGCCGCAATCTGGCTACACATTATTTGTGTGTATGAAATATGGTGGGAAACAATACTATCCCTCAATCGGCAATTACAAACAGCATAAAAATTAAATTAAAATTTGAAGTTAATTTGTTACATAGAATGGTGGGCCTTAAGGGTGGTAAAAAACTTTGCAATGGCAAGACCATTCTAGAATTTATAGAATCCCAAACATAATTTATATATATTAGCTATTAAATAATTGAATAAATAAAGTACACTTAGATGCGTTTTGAAAAAAAAACTTAATAAGAGAAAAGGAGCATAAGAGACCTCATGAGTCCTTGTATTATTGCAATAAAAATATTAATATAGAATGGGACATTTTAAGTAATGCAATTATGAAAGCAACAATGAAACACATACCATCAGTCAATATTCAAAAAACTAAAATCCAGGAAAAATTATCAGTTCCCAACTCCAATATCTACAAAGAAGTTAAATTCCTATATCGTATACAAAACACATTATGGAGGGAAAATAAGTATTGCTAATAGGAAAAAGTTCAATGCACAAATTGAAAATATAAACCAAACACAAATCCCACAAATGCCAGAACAGTGGAGCCAGGTAAAAATAAATGAACTCAGAAATTGGGAAAAGATTCTGAAGAAAAAAGCAGAAGAAGAATGCAAAAAGAAAGAAAAAGAAATAAGAAACAAAATAGAACAAAGGTTTAGTATGATGAAAAATGATAAAAAAAAGAATGCTACAAAGTTTGCTGAATAGAGCATACAACAAGGTAACACTGGACAGGGTTCTGGTAGGAGAAGAATCAGACTACCAGAATCTAGAACTCGTTAATGGGAAAACAGAGGTGAAGCGGCAAGTTATCTTACATTTCCAAAAGCAATTCTGAAAAAACCAGAAGTTTGAAGAGATGAGCCAGGAGTGGAAAAATGAATATATGCCGAAGAAGAACATAGATCCATCAATATACGAAAAAGCAAATATATGCCAAAGAAGAACATAGATCTATCAATATACGAAAAAGTAATGAACCCAATTAGCAAAGAAGAATAGACACAAGCTCTAGGCAAAACACAAAACAGCACAGCTCCAGGCATATCAGGCATTGGTTACATACTACTCAAAAAAGCTCTCTACAAAGATAATCGAGAGGATGATAAATTTTGCAAACTTGGTGTTAGAAAGTGGAAATATCCCAGAGAAATAGAAACTGGGTCAGGTATATCTAATCCCAAAAGGAAGCTTTTGGGAATACAATCTAAGCTATACAAGGCCAATAGTCTTACTTGAAACATGTAAAAAAAGTAATAACGAGAATAATACAAGTGAGACTCGACAAGGTGTTAAGTAGAAATAGTGTACTAAAAGGTGCAAACTTTGCTGGACTCTCTGGGGAAAGTATATCTGCACCTATTTACATTATGAACAATATAATAGAAGAGGCAGTAGAAAAAAAAAAAAGAGCTCTGGATTACTTTTCAAGACATGAAAAAAGCCTTTAATTCAGTTAGTATAATAGCACTTAAAAAAGTGTTAGAGAGAATCAAATTTCCACCAAAGCTAGCAAACTTTATTACAAATCTTTACGACAAAAGAAAAGCTACTGAAGCAGAAGATGGAATTGACCAAGGAAAGGTGCTATCTCCTTTGGTATGGAAAAGTACAAGAAGCAAATTTAGGGTATGAGATGCAAAGCAGCAATCCAAAACTAAATGATCAATCTAATACAGACAATACAACGTGGGTGACTAGAAGCCATGCAAAAAAACAATTGATTTATCAAACGAGTTTTACGAGTTGAATAATATTGAGATAAATCTAAACAAACCTGAACTTGTAGTTATAAAACTGAGCAAACCTAAAGATACCAAGGATCCTCATATTTGGGCAGGTAACCCGAAAGTAAAAATATTGGCGAAGAGCCCAAAGGAATCTACTCGCTTTCTAGGAGTCTGGATATCAACAAAAAATCAAAAAAGATCGGATATTCACAAAGCAAGAAAAGAAGTAGCCAAGATAACAGGTCTCCTTAAATTCAAAAAAATGTCTTTTAGTCAGATTATATATGTAAACAACATCGTGCTCGTGCCAATTTTAGAGTATAGACTTATGATCTCTTGCTTAACCAGAGCCCAATGTAATAGAATGCACCAATCTATAGTGTGTCTGACCAAATGGAAGTTGTCAATGCCCTCGACAGCAGCAAATGCAATTCCAAAACACCCAAAAATAGCAAATCTCAAAAGTTTGTAGAATATTAGTAAGAATAAATGCAGAAGAGCCTGTGGAAAAGTCTATACTAATGAGACTAAAGTAAAAATGTGCACAACCAAATGCATTCTAATGAACCATTTACTACTAGAGAAATGTGAGATTAAATTAAAAAACCTGGGTTTGCAGATCTTACAACAAGCAAAGATGCTAGGTTTCTCAATAGAAGAAACCAATTTTACAAAAAGCTGGGATTTTGAGCCTCTGTTAGGAGTAAACAATCTTGAAGTAGCTGAGATTTTAGAGAGAAGTAACCTTTCATATGAAGAGTCAAATGCGAGCAAAATGGGGTTTTCTATCTATCATAGCTTATAGCAGAAGATGGCAAGTTGATGTATACATGGCAACAAATTAAGTGAATGTGCAATATAGGTAAGAGAGGAAGAAAAGTGAAATGGTTTAACAATTTAGAAAGAGAAATGATTATAAACCCACTGTCAAAAGAAGTCAAGTCAGAGTTCAGAATTGTACCTTGCAACAGAAACAATCTCAAATTAGTTGTAGAAAGAGTTAAAAAAGATAAAAGAACAAAAGAGTGAGTTTTGTGGAAAGACAAAGGAAATGCAAATATCAGATTTGGAAAAGTTAAAGAAAAAGAAAACAAGTATGTAGAGGTTGAGAACTATAGTGAGTTAGCAGTGGCAAGCTCAAATTTTAAACAAAATTCTCTAGAGTATATTAGTAGACCAGAAACATCAATAGTTAAACGAAAAGAGCTAAGAGACATTTCGAACTTTGTACAAAAAACTAAAAAAGGTACAAAACTAATCCTCAACATGAACACACTTGGAAAAGTGTTAGAGAAAAAGAGGGAAAATTGTGGTATCTCCCAAAGAGTTATGAAGTGTAAAAAAACAAAACATACTAATAATAGAAGTTGAAACTATTAATAGATAGAGTAGTTTTAGACAAAGAACTAAGAAATAGATTAGTCAAAGTTTTAGAGCAAAATAGAGAATTAGATAGTCTTTTGTTTTACACAGATGGCTCACTCGGGACGTTAGAAAATGATTTGAAAATGCAAATGGGCTGTAGAATAATCCAAATAGATAAGGGGGATCAAATTGTTCATCAAATAGCATGTGCAACTGAAAAGTGGTTTT
Source organism: Dentiscutata erythropus (assembly GCA_910591965.1). Lineage (NCBI taxonomy): Eukaryota > Fungi > Glomeromycota > Glomeromycetes > Diversisporales > Gigasporaceae > Dentiscutata > Dentiscutata erythropus. The sequence goes on along the minus strand of CAJVPY010001910.1, from coordinate 10,477 downwards.
CTTCAACCAGAGCTGAGTTAGTTGCGATCCTCATTGCCTTATTAGTAGCACCAAAAGAAAAAGAGGTTGAAATCAGAACAGATAGTAAGGCAGCAATTTTAGCAATTATAAAAGGTCTGGAGTCAAATAAAACAAGACAGTGGCTAAAGATTAAAAATAGCAGCCTCATCGCAATAGTAACAGAAGTGGTTCAGACAAAACAATTGAAGCTGCACCTCACAAAAGTCAAAGGACATTTGGGCAATTTTTTTAATAACCTGGCAGAATTCTTAACCCCAGTATCACTAAGTACAAAGGGATACAAATTAAGACTAAAATTGGCGATTTTGATTGACCAACGGCTGAGAATCTTAAATTGTTTACTAATTTTCAGCCGGAATTAGCTTTTTAATTTTTTCATTACAAAAATAGAAATTCTTAAAAAATATGCCCATATTATTCCGGGAACTGAACTAGTAGAAAAGCCACTATGATCTTTTACCAAAATGCTCGGAAAAGTAATAAACAGGGCAGAATGGATCTTTGTACACAGTACTCAAAATATTACACATAGAGAAAGAAAGACTCACCAGTGCTGGTCAATATTCTATGGACTTTTAAAAAGTGAAATTAAGCAACAAAATCATATATTCATATCAAATAACATTCAGCTCTTTGAATTAAAGTGTATAAACAATTTATTACCAGTTTTTGAAAGGCTAAATCAGAGAAAACTAGATGTTTACATAATATGTAAAAAGAAAACTGAGAATGTTGAACATTTAGTTAGTTGCGAAGTCTTCCTTGAATTGTTGCGTAGTATAGAAGAACAAGAAGTAGAACTAATTCTTAAAAAGCTCGAAGAAGAAAGCAATGTAAGTATAAATAAAGAAAACATTTTTGTGATATTGGGTAAAGAAAGTACATCTGAAGAATTAAGAAGAAGAGAAATATGGATTAGAGGCCTTATTACAAATGGTAACATCAAAGAGATTCACCCATTCTTCAATTCTAACAACCAAGCAAAAAAGTTCATAATTCAGCTCTGGAAGAATTGGATGAAAAAGATACATGAGACAATATGGGTTCCCAGATACAAACTTGTACAGGAATAGGAGAAAGAAAATGGCATAGTACCCAAAGAAAAGAAGAATGCCACTCCAAAATCTAAAAGAGGAAGAAAAAATATCTGACAAATCACTTGAACAGAAAAGTAGAAAAAAAGAAGAAAGTAAAAAATAGATCTCAATATTGGAAATACTGAGAAACGAAGTATCAAATTGGATTATAGGTGCTCAACATGCAGAGCAATTAGTAGTCTTGACAGGCTGTAAGAACCTTCTGTCAAAGTATTAATGAATCTAAGTGCAGAACAAGTTAATACAAAGGTAAAACTTACTATAGCAGGTTGCATATAGGTGTTCATTGAATAACCGGGTGAGCTAATACTTGTAAGTTAGGTGTCAAGAGGAATAGCCTTTTGAAAATTTTAATATTTCATAGTATAATATTATTAAGCCTAATAAAGTAGAGGCAAGACTGCCGAAATTTAAAAAAAATAAATAAATAAAATAAACACATATAGCCTAGTTTTTTGCAATTTGTTGAGTTTAGATTATGAGCATTATAATACAGTACAAGTACAAGTAGGCTTGAGTTCAGATAAAACTAAATCACCATGATTAATAAGGATAATTAAGGAAAATTATATTTATAGAGACAAAATATATACTGATACACCACAATTAAGATTAAGGTACTTAGAGTTTTTTCCAACCTATCCTAGCTAGATTTATTTTATTCATTTAAACTAATAATAGTATTAAAATAGAAAATAGGAGGTGTAATGTCACACTGGGTGCTTTGTAGCACAAGTGTAGCTAGAAATCTTTAACTATAGAAATTATTTTCTAATCAAACTTCCCATAATTTACTCGTTCAAGTTGAAGGGTTTTAGCAGCCTGGTTATAAATAAATAACTTATCTGTCCCCTTATCTGAATCTGTAAACTATGAGAAAACTTTCAATCTTCAGACTGACTATAATAAAGTTTCTACTATAACATTATAATAATAATAATAATAATAAAAAAGATTAAAATACTTCTCGAATATATTCACCAATTAATTAGTAAATAAATAATATTGTCTTTAAATCAGTACAGAACAATAAACTAATAAAACTAATAAGTGCATACATTGATAAAAAATTTACTATTAAAAATTAAGCATATTTTAGCCTCTTATATAAAGTTTAAAAGGTTAAATTTTTTATTTATTTAAATTAATATTACAACGTTAATAAAGTTTTTATTCAATTAACCAACTTGGATTTAAGTAATTATAAATAAATATATAACGACTGGATTTTATTAAATGAAAATTTGCCCAAGTTAGTCGCAGTCAACCATGAGAAGGACAAGAAAATAACTGTTCAATTAAACAGTGCTGAGTCCTACTTTAAATAGTAGTATACGTGATTGTATATATTCATCTTCATATTTATATTCATATACATATTGTATTCCATTTAACCAGTTTGCTGAGTCTATTACCAATCTTTTAAACATTACATCTTCATATTCTGTGCTTTAAGTTGTAATTCTTTAATGCAATTATCAACATCTTTATTTTCACTTGTCTGTTCTTGTGCTTTTGATGTATTATATCGGTTGCAATTTGTATACTTAAATCATGAACGAATATATGTGCTTTCCTGAGTTAATCCATATACTTTAAGAGTGTTACTTTCTGATTGCATGAAATCTTTAAACTTATAAATATAAATATAAATGTATGTATTAATAAAGCGAATATACAATATTTTAACTTACCCTATGGTGGAAGTATGAAAGTTCTTTGATTAGATACTTACCAGTTAAATTTATAACCTGAATAAGTAACTTAGTGAGAAATAAATAATCTTACCAAGATAAAATAACTTAAGTGGCAAAATTTTTTTGACATATTTTAGAATATAAATATAAAAATGGCTTATTTTAATTACACCCACTATTATAATTATTGCAATGGTGGGAATAAGAGGTAAATTCCTGGTCGTATAAGAGCTCTCCAGGCCTTATACAACCAGAGATCTATGGCACAGTAGAAAATAAGCTTTCCCTAGGTGCCGCACAAAAAATGCATGGCAGATCCTCGATTTTGATTGGCTAACGGCCAATGATCTCCAAAATTTTGGCCCACATTATATAATTGTTCCTAATTTCTGGCCAGAATCAATTTTTTAATTTTTTCATTACAAAAATAGAAATATTTAAAAAATAAGCCAGCATTATAGTAAAATTGGCCAAGAACAATTTTCACTTCATGGGTGGCTGTGATTTTATTAGTAAAATTATGAGTAATTCCGGCCTAACTTTTTGATTGTCGCTCTTAGCCAATAACCAACCAACCAACTATCCAACTTAACCAATTTAACCAACTAACCAACTAACCGGTTAAATCAGTCATGTGATATATGTAACAGGTTAGTTGCCAACTATAGTTGGCAACTAACCGGTTGGTAAAATTTTAACAATTTGGAACACTAGCTCATAGCTTATTGTAAACCTTAACAAGAAGTTAAGTGTGAATTACTCATAAGCCAAAGTGTAGGCATAAGTAATTCCAAATTAGTTTGAATTTATTTTATTTTTTTTCTTTTCTTCATGTACTGAGCATACCAAATTCATCTGCAACAAATTGAAGCCTATAAAACCCAACATTCTTCATCTTTTGCAGTATCAGTTATACAAACTTCATTTCCAGATTTATCTTGTAAAGTGTATTATCCTGCTGCAACTTATTACTATGTTTATCATTGTTCTTGGCCTTTATATCAAGACCAGTATAAAGCCACTAAATATACTCAAAAAACTGTTAACTCTCATTTATACTAATCACTGCTAAAGAATATAATATTGCCAGTGCAGCTACTAGAGATATTGTTTTTAGCTGCCAATATAATAACACATTTAGATCCTAAAGCAGTTATTGCTGTCCTCCTTGAATCTCACTCAAATTTCACTCTTCTACCAACTTTACCTCTCAACTTTGAAGCAACTGCATTTGACCTATATATTGAAAACTCTACTATCATATCATTCTTCTGGAATCCTCCAACTACCACAGGTCCAAAGTATAAATATCAGATACCCAATAGCTAACAATTGCTAACTATTTGCACCAAAAATCTGATCTATATTGGCAATATGTCAAAACATATCAGAAGCATATCGGGTAAAAAATAATTATTTTTTACCCGATATGCTTCTGATATTTTTTTGACATATTGCCAATATAGATCAGATTTTTGGTGCAGATAGTTAGCAATCGTTAGCTATTGGGTATCTAATATTTATAGATATTTATGCCTTTGACCTGTGTACTACTTATAACTTTGGAAACCTTTTCCTATTCTTGCTAACCAAGAGAATTTTGATTTTGTTACTTCTCCTATACAATCTATATATACTTTTAGACCTACAGATCTAGAAAACCCTTACTCCAATTCTCTTTATTTAGCTCCATATAATGAGGATACTTACTTATATTGAATTCCTTCTTCAAATTGATTTACTTTCTTCTCCACTTACAGAAATCTCATAAATGAAATGGCTAAGCTGCTTTCACTACTGCTACTGAAGCTTTGATCACTCTAGCCAAAAATCTAGAACATGGTGGTGAAAAATCTCTTATTAAAATAGATTTCTACTAAGGTGATAGAACCCAAGATTCTATAACTTGAATAGAACAATTTGAATATTCTGCTGGAGCCAACCACTGAGGTGCTGCCCAACAACTAGAGTTAGCCTTCACTTACATAAAGAAAAATGCTCTATACAGAACATGGTCAAGTAGTAAACCATGTTAATATTAGAAGTTTTACTAATTTATTTAAAGAAAAATTTAGTACAACTAGACAACAAGGAACAGATACAGTTAATATCTATGTTGGCCATTTTAAGCAACTTAGAACCAGAGTCGATCCAGAAAACAATTACCTTGCCTCTTTTCTTATCCAATTCTTTATTCAAAAACTCTGACCAAAATATACTATAAATATCCAAGTATCTGAACTTGCTAATTTAAATAATGTGAAACAGAAAATACTAACCAAGCTATTGAATGTTTAACTATATCTCCTCCTTCTTCTACTTTTACAACAAGATAATAATAGTGTAATATGTTACTACTATGGTAATGAAGGATATTTTATTCGAGACTGCCATGTTAGAAAAGATAATAAAAGAAGAAATTCCATGATTATTCTCATAACTGAAGCAGTAACTACTCTTCTAGAGATAATCAATTCTATGACCAGTAATAGGAATAGATCCAGGAACCAAAATTCTAACCATTCTAGATATGACTGATCTAGAAGCTAGTGTCAATTCAAAAATAGATCTAAGAATGATAGGGACTATTGATCTTCTAACTGATCCAGAAGCCACTCTTCTACTCCTTATCTTTGTGATATATATACTGTGGAAATTGCAAATGACTATACTTATGAACAGTTCAAAACTTTTCTAGTTAATAGAAGCATTAGCTGGATATTTAGCTAAGAAAGCTAAAACCAAGACACAAACTCCCTCCTATACTACTCCTGTGAAATGCAATATTAAACTTAAAGAAAAACCTTATCAAGCTGTAATAGATAGTAGTACAAAGAATTAGAACTAAAAATAGAAGTTTCCTCTACTAGCCTTATCTTATCTGCTGCCAGATCTTCTGTTCAACCTTTAGAAATTATCAAAAAATCTCCTTGTAGAAATTGAAGGTGTAACTATCCCTCTTGATATAAAAGTAATAAATATTGCCTTCTACTTATTACTCTTAGATAATGACTGGTCACAAAAAGTCAAAGCTATCTACAATTGGAAGAATAAAGCTTATACTTTTAAGTGAAAAATGAATACAACCAACCTCTACCTGCTCAACCTACTGTTACTAATGAGAAAGAGTTGCAATAATTTGAACAAGAATATCTAAGTTCTTGAGAAGCTTATATGTTTGAAGCAAACCCACCTGTTGCCTCTACCTCCAGATCCAGACCTTACTCTAGTACCAACCAAGAATGTAGAAATTGCTCTTCCATTAATTACCTCTTTAATAATTGCCCAAATAACCAATGTTTTAAGTGCAATAGATATGGCCATCTTGTTGTATATTGTTCAAGCAGCTCCTAAATGATCCACATGTAGGATTTGTTCTCAGCCAGGCCACTTCTACAAGGACTGCCCAGAAAACCAATGTTATTAATGTAATCAGTATAGTCACATTAGAATGAATTGCTTTCAAAATGCTTTTATCTTAGAAAATCAAAGGTGCATGTGTGGATATTCTCCAAGTAAAGTTGAAGTTGTCAACAATATTACTATTCTTCTTGCCATGCTATAAATATAAAGTATCTCAAAAGCCAGAAGACCTTAAAATATTAGAACAAACTTTAGTTTGTAAAGTTTGTTAGACTGATTTCCATTATAAGCTTGATAGAAATAATTCCTGTAGCATAAAATATTTTACTAATGGTAATGGGAAAAGAACTTTAAGCTCTGTAAAGAAGAATGTATTAGATTCAGAATGTATAAACTAAATACTATCTGAGAAGACTCTTGGTTTTGCAATTTGAAACACTTGTATGCTTACAAGTCTGCCAAGGATGTAGAATGGGACTTCAATCTTAATCTATGAATCTAAGTTTGACATTATACCAAGTCTACCAGAAATGCTGAACATGCCTATGATCTACCAAAGATGTATCTTTCACTAGCCATGATTCAGTTAGGTGAAAGTACCAAACATCTTGCTCAAGCTCTTGAACCTCTTGCTAATAATTGCTCTAACTAAGATAAAGATATTAAGAGCCTCTCAAGTCCAGTTAGCCAAAACTGAAGAAACAAAATTGCAAAGAATCTTTTGATATTAGCTATCCAGATTTTAACCAACAAAAAGCCAAGGAAAACTTGCAAAAAAATTTTCAAGGAACTCTGCAAGGACTGTCTTATAGCCAAACCCAAAACCAAATTTAAACAATTTGAAGCCTGCTACCAAGAATACTATTATAAAGCTTACTATTAACAAATGGAACCAGAACTTTTTTCATCTCCTCCTGCACAATCTAACTAACAAAAAATAATCAATTTACTACAAAAGCAAGTTCGACAACAAGCTCAAATAATTAGTTATTTACAAAGACAAGTTCAAGCCACCAAACAACAAGCCCAAACTATTGTCATACTACAGATCAAAGTTGATAAGTTTAAACAGTTCCACTATCAAATAAAGAATCTTTATAATGAATTTCTCTTCCCTCAAGATTCTGCTAAAGAGATCTGAAATTTTTAAATTATCCTAAGCAAGATTAAAAACTACTTGAAGAATCTGAAAATGATAGAAATAGACAAGAAATTGCACCAAAAATAGGATCTTTAAGCCCAAACCAAGGAGCCTAATTCCACCATTTACTTATGGAATTCTCTGACCTTTTTGCAAAAAATATGAAAAACTGACCTGGTAACTCACCGAATATTTACCAAGAATGTATCTCCTGTAAATATAGTATCTTTTACCAAGCAAACTTTTATTAATAAAGAAGTACAACAAATATTGAATAATAAGTTGATATAAGAATCTTCTAGCACATGAACCTCTTCTGTTGTACTCATTACAAAAAAAATAAAAAAAAAAGATTTTGTATTAACTACCAAAAACTAAATACTATCACAAAGAAAAATCAATACCCTTTACCTAGAATTGATAAAATGCTAGATTCTCTAGTATTTTTCTACTTTAGATTTTATGAGTGGATATTGGCAAGTTAAAGTTCACCCAGATGATAGAGAGAAAACTGCTTTCATTACAAAGACATTGCTTATAAATATGTAGTAGTTTTTCTAGATAATACTAATATATTTTCTCAGACCTTTGAGGATAATATTAAATATTTACATGAAGTATTTACTAGAATTAGAAAAGCTAGATTAAGACTTAACCTTGACAAATGTATCTTTTGGATGAAACGATAATCTTTCTTAGGACATATTATAGAAGAAAAAGGAATCTTCCCAGACCCAGATAAATATTACTCAAATTCGATCCTTCCTAGGTCTTGCCAAGTATTATAGAAGATTTATTAAAAACTTCTTCTCTATTGCTCATCCTCTTAACCAACTGCTGCATAATGATTGTCCTTATGAATGGAACTCACATTGTCAACAACTTATTACTGCCTCTATTCTCATCTACTCAAACTATAAACAAGAATTCATATTAGCAACTGATACTTTCTATACCAGATTTGGAGCCACCCTAAGTTAAATATCTCATGACCAGAAAGAACATCCTATTTTGCTTATGCTTGCAAAAGTTTAAAAAAGGAAGAAGTTAACTATGGAGCTATTGAACTATAATGTGCTACCATAGTATGGGCTATTGATCACTTTCACAAATCCTTTGGTACAAACTACTTCACTCTAATTACTGACTACTTTGCTCTCAAATGGTTAAAGTTTTTACAACCTAAACGATACTTAGGCCAATGGTGATGCCCACCGATCCAGACACATTCCTCTTCTTCAACATCTGCTAAATGAATTTAGATCAATATTAAATTTAATAGAATACTTAGAATCAGACACACTACCCTCTAAACTTACTGACAATAAACAAAAGACAATCATTAAACAATCTAGATACTATGAACTTAAAAATAAACTGCTCTACAAGAAGAACCAAAAAGACTCTACCAAACTCATCCGAGTGATGATGCATAGTCATCCCACTGGACATTTAGGAACTGATGCTATGTATTATAAAATATCTGAATGATACTATTGGGACCAAATATATTGAGATATCCAAAGCTATATATAATTATATGAAACCTGCTAAAAATGTGAAAAAGGTAGATGAAACCTTTGAATGAATTAGTATAGATCTAGTAGGACCTCTCCTGAAATGTTATTCTAGAGAAAGGGATAATGCCAAGAAAATGGAAAATTGGTATGATTTTTTCAATTCTAAAACTAACTAAAGTAACCAGAAAAGAGCTAATTAGAATTATCCAAAGGAGATTGAGTAATTGCATTATACTACACAAGATTTTACAAGGTCTAAATTTTGCAGGGCTCCAAGGAGAATATACTCAAGTAATTACCAAGTTTGGCTTAACAGAAGGCTTTCATGCAAAAAGAGGAATTGACCAAAGAGAGGTAATCACCTCTCTTATAGAGAATTTACTTCGACCTACTACTATATAAGCTCCAAAAATATAATCTTGGCACAGTAGCAAAAATCAAATAGTTTTTAAAATTAATGCAAGGAATAACTAAAGAAGAGAAACTTCCCAAAAAAAATCTCACATTCAAAAAAATATAGAAAGCAAAAATTACTATACAAAACTTATTATACTTTTTTCAAAACTTATCAGAGGGGGCTCTGGCCCTTATTTCTAAGTAAAGAAAACCTGAACCCTTAACTATGAGCAGCTCAACACACAAACGAGCTAAACTTAACAACAACAACAACAAAGAAAAGGTCCTTAACATGCTACTACTTGCAAATGAAAGTATAGAAAGTTCAAATAATTTGGCAAAACAGTAGTAAGACACTGTAAAAAAGAATAATCGGGTAGACAACATCAAGAAAAATATAAAAAAACAAGCATAAACAAAGCTAAAGCATTTGAAAAACATACAAAAGAAAATACAGAGGCTGTCTTAACAGAAAGCAAAGCAACATGTAAAGAAACCATGTGACATGCCACTAGTAGCAGAAAAACAACAAGTGAATAAACCACTAGTAACTCAACTAGAGATACACAATCTAACAAAACCAGAAATAACCAAGCTAAAATTAGGCAATGGTCTGACCTGTTCCCTAAACTAAAAAGAGAAGAGCTACCTTTTCAAACACTGCATCTAGACAAAAAATACACTCTAGGAATAAAAATGCACTAATCTTTAATATTCAGAATCTTGTGAATATATCATCTAACAATATCATTTTAGCACTTTTCACTAAAATGTATCTATTTAGAAATGGTCTTTGCAAACAAGGACAAGCAAAAGCTATATGCATCCAAGGAGATAAGCATTTTTAACAAAACATTCTTGGGCTATATTAGCAAAAATATATAAGCGTAAACTTTCGTAAATTTTACAGTATGTAAGAAAATCGTAAATTTACGCAATATGTTTACACAAATTTACGCTTTTCTTATACATTGTAAGAAAATCGTAAATTTACATAAACATATTATGCAAATTTACGCTTTTCTTATTATGCGTAAAAAAAGTGTAAATTTACACTATATGCTTACACAAATTTATGATTTTCTTACGCATCGTAAGAAAAGCGTAAATTTGCGTAAACATATTGCGTAAGTTTATGATTTTCTTACATACCATAAAATTTACGAAAGTTTAAAATATTTATAATGCACTATTCAAATTATAAGTCATAATGATGAATCACTTAATTTATATTTTCTTGTA
>CAJVPY010001909.1:0-17758 GCA_910591965.1 Dentiscutata erythropus | reverse complement strand
ATATCAGTAACATCATCCTCTCCTTAAAATATGAGCTCCTGCGAATATTTTTAAAACTTGTCAGGAATAGTAAAATCGCTAGCTTCTTCTAAGTAGACACGATAAGCTTCTTGTTTTAGTACCTCAAAATTAGAGTCATACATATGAGCTAAGATCCTGTAACTTATTTTTTTTGCTTGGTACAGATTCCAGATTCCTCAAGTATTGTATAGCTCAAAGGTCCTTTTAGCTACTCAAAATACTTTAGGTCCTTTTCAAGATCCAACTTCTTGTATTAAAAAGTTTAAAGTATTCTCGCTCCAACTTCTTATACAAAGAAGTTTACCAAGTCGATAGCACCATTCTAAAGATTAATAAATAGCCTTATTTTCATTCTCGAAGTGTTTAATCTTCTTGCAAATAGATTGCACCTTATCTTCCCAGGAATGGCCAAAAACTTCTACCATGTTTTGTAGGCCAGCACTTGTAATAGGTTTCTGAAGGTCCTTGATATATAAAGGCAATTTTTGTCGAATTTTCTGAGTATCAGTAAGCTTCAAAGGGGCTTGCATTACTTGAGTTTTGTCTTGATAAATAATTTCTTTGGGAGTAATTATCATAATTGAAGTTGGATCCAATTTTTGTAATTCATGTTGAAGTTGTTTAGCCATTAGTCTAGTTATTCCAGAAAGTTGGGCCATTTTTTTCTTGGTTTCTTCTTCTTCTAGATCTTTTTAGTTTGGGTTCTTTTTTTTTCTGCTTTATTGGTTTTGAGTTTGTGTTTTTTTAATTTTTGTTTTTAGTAGAGCAAGGCAGAGATGAGCTCTTTTTATAGAGATCTTCTTGTTGTCTTTATTATAATCTCTTCCTTTTTCTATAAATTTCTAAAAGTTTCCGTAAATTTCTTTAATTTTCCTGTAAACAATAAAAATTTTTCTTATTCTTCTTTAAGTTTCTATATTGTTCTGATAAGTTTGTTTTGCTTCATTATTTTCTTCGCTTTCGTCACATGTTATAATTGTTTTAGCGATTTCCATTATTCAAATTTGTATGTCTCATCAAAATATATTGAAAATATACCAAAAATGACACAAAATTACCAAATATAACACAACATGCTTCAACCTTATTTTGACTAATTGTTCCCAGCATAATGTCCAAAGAAATAAACAAAAATAGAAATAATCTAAAAATAAAATAAACGAAGAAGCAAAATAATAAAGAAAAGTATTATATGCTTCATCACCCGCATATGATCGTTACAATCCTCCACTATAACATTGTGCCTGATGAAAGTAATAAACAGAATACAAAAATCTAGAAAATAATATCAAGGTTTTTAACTAAATTAAGCATATTGTTGAAGAAGTTTTTTTTTTTTTTTTTTTTTTATAATAATTTTTTTTTAATAATTTTTTTTTTTATAATAATAATTTTTTTCTTATAATAATAATTTTTTTTTTTATAATAATAATTTTTTTTTTATAATAATAATTTTTTTTTTTATAATAATTTTTTTTTTTATAATAATAATTTTTTTTTTTATAATAATAATTTTTTTTTTATAATAATAATTTTTTTTTTTATAATAATAATTTTTTTTTTTATAATAATAATTTTTTTTTAAGATAATTTATACATCTCATATGCGATGTTACCGCATCCCTGCAGATCATAAAATTGGGTGTAACATGAAATCAAAATAAACCATTTTTTGTTAGTTAGGATTAGGGTGAGGTAAGGTTAGTGTTAGAGTTAGTGTTAGAGTTAGAGTAAAAGTTTTTTTATAGTAAAATTTTGTAAGGAATTTTTTTTGTTAGAATGCGAAGGGTAGTTTCATATACAAAGTTTTGAGTTATAGACGATTTTTGATAAAATGAACGTTTGTTTTGAATTTTCTAATTGTGCTATGTTACACTTGATCTTAAAATTTGATTGGTCAATCATGTGAGAGGCGATAAATTAGTGCCACTGCAGGGTGCGGTAAATAAATATACTCTTTTTTTTTTTATAATAATTTTTTTTTATCAACTTCAACAATAAATAACCAATAATAATAATAATAATAATAATACTAATAATAAAATGCCTCGTACTTGTATCTCTTGCACTGTTCGTCATGCTCATCGTAATAAAAATGAGGCCCTCTATGAAGCTCTTGGTGAGGTGCAGGACCAAAATAGAAGGTAGATATTCATAAATCTTTATAAAAGCCTCAAATAAGATATTAATTTGTAATTTATATTAGGTTGTGGCATGAAGTCAGGTTCTTAAGAAAAAGAGTTGTGTTGTAAGCGGAGTTGGAAAAGATTTGGTTTTGGGTGCAGAGTCGGTAGAAGAAAATTGGAGGAGAAATGAGGAGCATTGGCGAGTTGTTTAGAAGAGAAACCAGCTGCGTGTTCAGCTTATTGAGTTGGAGAGTCGTATAAATAATATAAATTTGGATGAGGAGTTTGTTGTTTTCTTCTTCTCTTCTTTTATATATATATATATATATATATATATCTTAGTGTTTTTAAAATTTTAATAAAAATAAAATAAAAAAAAGCAACCATTTAAATATTTCAACTAAGGGCCATACTGAACTTGGTACCTAGCAGGCAGCTCCCTCAGCTGGTCTCGAACCCAGGTCTGTATAATGACAGCCCTCTGCTATAACCATTAATCCATATTTAGATGATATTAAAAAATTTTTTTGCTACTCTTTATAATTGTTAATTTAAGTAATGATCTCTTCAATCATAATGCTTGTTTTCATGTTGAGCCTATTTATAGAAGATTATTGATGATCTAGCCATATTTAACCTTCTATAATAACTTGTGGTATCAGTAGTGGTTTTTGATAATAAAGTTTTAATTGGTCACCGTTTATAGGTTCCTTAAGTATTTTTCAGTCTAATGTTCGTAACTTGTATGCTTAAAACCTTATGAACATAGTAAGGTCATTTCCATGGGTTTATTAGCTTTTTTCTTCCTTTTAACTCGCTTCGATATAACAAGACAAGATCTCCAATCTTATATTTAATTATCTCTTTTAAATTCTGATCATGCCTTTTTTTTGGTACTCCTGAGATCTTTTAATATTTTTTTGAGCTTGTATACAATCTTCTTGTAACTTTCCTATTAATTGATATATTCTCTGCAATAGAGTTTCCTGCTTATCCTCTCCTTTTTCTTGAAATGCATGAGTTTCAACTTGAAATTCTACTGGCAAGATGACTTCTCGTCCATAAGTTAAATAGAAAGGTTCATGCCAAGTTGTATTATGTTTTATAGTCCAATAAGCAAATAGTGCAGAAGGTATATACAAATCCCAATCATCTTTGTTTTCATTCAAAAACTTTGCCAAGGTCTCATATAGGGTTCTATTAAAATGTTCGACAAGCCCATTTGTTTGTGGATGATAAGCAGAGGATAATTTATGCTTAACTTCAAATTAACAAAATGAGTTCCCCTATCAGTAAGTAGAACTTTTGGACATCCATGCTAACAGATTATATCTTCATAAAAGAATGTAGCAACAGTGTCAGCTTTTGTATTAGGTAAGGCTCGAGCTTCAGGCCATTTTGTTAAGTAATCTGTTGCAACTACTATGTATTTATTTTCTTTATTAGTCATAGGTAGTGGTCCAACAATATCCATTCCAATATGATCAAAAGGCTGTCCAACTTTAATTGGATGCAAGGGCTCTGTTCGGGTAGGTTTGTCTCTTCATTGACATTCATCACAGGTTTGTATATACTTCTTAATATCATCATATATTTGTGGTCAGTAGTAACATATTGCTGTTTTTCAATAGGTTTCATTATTCCCAAAATGTCCAGCAAGAGGATCCGAGTGCAAGTTATAAAGAATAATATCAATTTCATTTTGCTTCACAACTTTGAGAGGTCTTGTAGATTCTCTTTTGTTTTTCTTATATAATTGTCCTTCTATAACAATGATTTATTTTTAAGAGCTTTAATCTCCTTTTGTTCTAAATTTTTAGGCCAAGTGTGGTCCATTAAATACTGCACAAGAGGATAATATATATTTAAATCCATAAGTGTCCGTCAAAATCAAAAGCCAAAATCCAAAAGTGAAGTCCAAATATAATATTGCCAAGTTATAAAATCTACTTTTCTCTCTTTGTTGTTGTACTAAACTTGTATTCGACTAAGAGTATCTGCGTTGGTGTTTGCTTTTCCAGGTTGGTTTATAATCATAAAATCATAGCCATTAAGAGTCATAAGCCATTGTCCAAGTTTTCCAATTGGGTTTGTCATGTTTTTGAGATAAGCAAGAGCAGCATGATCTGTTATTATAGTAAACTTTTGTCTATGCAAATAATGATGAAAATGTTTGATAGCCCAAATTACTGCTAGACACTCTAGTTCAGTAATTGAATAGTTCTTTTCATGGGTATTAAGTGATCAACTCGTATAGGATATAACATGTTCTCTATTATTATTATTTTTTTGTGCTAGAATTGCTCCAAGCCCAATTGTTGACGCATCAGTATATATAATAAATGGTTTTTCAAAATCAGGATAAGCCAAGATGGGTGATATAGTAAGACATTGTTTTAGCTTCTGAAATGCATTTTGTTGGTTTGTAGTCCAGATATAGTCCATTTTCTTTTTTAGCAATCGATTTAAAGGTTCAGCAATCTTGGAAAAATCCTTAATGAATTTTCAGTAATATTGCAGTTGAGTAGTATTTCGAGGTATAGGGAAATTCTGTACTGCTCTAATTTTCTCTGGATCTGTTTGAATTCCATCTTCACTAATAATATGTCCAAGAAAAGGAAGTTTCTTTTTGAAAAAGAAACATTTTTCAGGATTAAGCTTAAGTCCAGCATTTTTAAGACAAGTAAAGACTTCTTTTAAATGATCCAAATGCTCTTCAAATGTTTTTGATCCTATATTAATATCATCAATATATACTACAACAAATTTCCAAAGTAGATTTTGTAGTATGTTGTCTATAAGTCATTGAAAAGTAGCTGGCACATTGCATAATCCAAAAGGCATAACTGTAAACTTGTAAGTACCAAATCATGTAATAAATGCAGTTTTTTCTTGATCTTGAGAGCTCATAGGTATCTGCCAAAATCTACTAGCCATGTCTAAAGAAGTAAACCATCTTGAATATGCTAAAGCCTCTAGCATGTTATCAATTTGTGGTAATGGATAATTGTCCTTTTTAGTAACTGCATTCAGTTTTCTGTAGTCTATACATAATCGTAGCTTTCCATTTTTCTTTTCAACAACAACTACAGTAGAGGTCCAAGGGCTACTTGAAGGTTTAATCAATCCTTGTTTTAGCATTTCTTTTATTTCTTGCTCAATAACATTGAAAAAATTTTTTAGTGCTGTTCTGTGCAGATTTGCAAAAAAATTAAATAATAAATTAAATGAAAATCCGTGCAAAAACTCAGACTCACCAGCTATAGCTACAGAAATTAAAATACAGTTATGCGCAAAATTTCAAAATATAAAAAATTTTGCAAAAATCTGCATTTTTGCAGGTTTTTACAGATTTGCACTTATTTAATTCTCCCGATGAAATTTTTGGTTCTTGTAAGATGTTTGATAAAAGTTCTGCTTAATAGGAGGTCCATCAGTTTGTATAGCATGAGATAAAACTTTGGTTCGTCCAAATTTATAAGGTTCCCAGACAAATAGATCCTCATAATTCTTCATAAATTTAGTAAAGGCATGAACTTGATTATCTTCTAGTTCTCCAAGATTGTAAACTCCCTTTTTGATTTCTTCTAGTTCATTATTTTCCTGAAAATAAAACTCTCTTTCATACATTTGTTTAATGATCTCCTTTTCAATTCTTTTAGCTTCTTCTGCATAACAAAATAAACTTTCTTCTTCTGGTGTTTCAATATCAGATTCATATTCCTCTTCACTCTCATCTTCATCATCACTATCCTTAATGATTACTTCATCCTCTTCTTTTTCCTTTTTTATTTCAGGAGCTTCAATACTGACTTCATAATATAGAGCTTGCTTTGATTCAATAGGTACTTCAATAGTTTGGTTATCCCAATATAAGATCATGATATTCTTATTATAATTTATAGTTGCTTTCATCTTCTGTAACCAATCATTTCCTACTATAGCACTATAAGAATTGGATTCCGTAATAATAGTATCAAAAGGTATAAGACATCCTCCAACTTTTAAAGGAATATTAGTTATTGCTCTAAGAGGCCTTCTTCTTTCTTCATTTACATTAATCATTACTGTTTTTGAAGCTTGTATAATTTCCATATCTAAATCCTTTAACAAGTTAAAGAGACATAATACTGCCAGCAGATCCCGAATCAATAATAAAGCTGTAGAACGTTTATCCTGGATTTGAGATACAAGTTCCTCTATAGGTTGATTTTGTTGGTTTTGATGAGTTGATGATACTGTTGCTTTTGATTCTTCTGGTTTTTGCTCTCTATTATCTAATTTTGTTTTCAAGTTGGCTTGATCTATCTTTTTTACTATTGGCTTCTTTAAGTGTTTAATAACTACTTGGCTGAATTTGGGGTTCATAGCTAATAATTGTCCATTTGTAATATTTGCTGTCTGATCAAAGAATTGCGTAATAATGGCTGTTTTTCTTTTTAGTTTTTGTTGTTTTTATTACTTTTTCTTTACTCTTGTCTCGTTCTTCCTTTTGCTCCTTTGTAATTTCTTCTGTCCTTTGTCTTTTTGCAGGATAGGTATCTAGAAATACAATATTTGAGATGTTGGCCTTCTAGTTTAAAGGTTGTTGTAACTGGACTTGTGGCTAAATTGAAGGTTGAATCAGTACTTGGGGTTGAGATTGAGATTGAACTTGAGATAGAATGTGTGGTGCATATATGGGTTGTTGTGGTTGTTGTGTTAAGATTTGATGAATAGGTTGTTGTGGTTGTGTTGAGATTTGATGAATATATTGTTGTACCAATCCATTATTATCTTGAGGAATAAGTTGAGCCAAAAGGTGAAGAAGTTGTATAGCTTGATTGCTTTGATGTTGGGGTTGTGCTTGAGCTTGAGCTTGTGTTTGAGCTTGAGCTTAAGGTACAGTGTTGCTTAAGGGATTGGTTGTAGGGATTGCAGTAGGGAATATTCCTGTTTGTAATTTCTTCTTGTATGTCCAGGTTGTCCACACTGATAATATACAAATGTGTTGGCATAAGTAGATCTGACAGGAGCTTGCTAAGGTTGCTGAACAATGGCAGGGTGCAGTCCAAAATTTCCAGATTTGATCAACATTTTGTGTAATATCTAAAACCAAACTTTTTCAAACTTTAAACAAAGTTATCTCAACAACCACCAAGCCAAATTCGATAAACATTTTTTATTTAGATTCAATAAGTTTGTAGAATTTGGATAAAAAAAGGTTTATCGAATTTGGCTTGGTGATTGTCTACAGCTTTATTTTTATAAACGAGGTTTTTTTAAAACTTTGAGCGAAGATATCTCATCAACCACCAAGTCGAATTTAATAATCTTTTTTTTATTTGCATTATACAGATTTGTAGGATTAAATAAAATTTTTTTATCGAATTTAACATGGTGGTTGTTGAGATATCATTGCTCAAATTAAGAAAAATTTGGCGCAACTTTATTTTTATAAACATTTTAAGTTTTCTTAAAACTTTGATCGAAGATATCTCGTCAATCACCAAGCCAAATTTAATAAATTTTTTTATTTACTTCCACAGATTCATAAAATTTAAATAAAAAAGGCTCATCGATTTTAACCTGGTGGTTTATGAGATATTTTCACTCAAATATTTAAAAAGACTATCAAAATTAAGCTGCGCCAAACCTTTTCTAATTTTTGAGCGAAGATATCTCATTAACCACTAGGTTAAATTTGATGAAATTTTTTATTTAAATTCTATAAATATGAAGAATGCAAATAAAAAATTTTTATTAAATTTGACTTGGTGGTTGACGAAATATCTTTGCTCAAAGTTTTAAGAAAAGACTGCTGTGCCAAACTTTTTTCAATCTTTGAGCAAAGATATCTCATCAACACCAGATTAAATTCGATAAACCTTTTTTTATCAAAATTCTACAGACTTATTGAATCCAAATAAAAATCTTTTATCGAATTTGGCTTGGTGGTTGTCAAGACAACTGTTTAAAAAGTTTAGTTTTAAATGTTACACAAAATGTTGATCAAATCCAGAAATTTTGGACTGCACCCTGCCATTGTCAAGGTTGCTGTATTTGCTGTGGTCTTAAATAAACATTCGATTGAGGATTTTGATAATTGTTTCTTGAATTATTATGTCTATTTTCCAAATTTAGTTGTTGAATTTGTTGAGTTAAATTTTAAATTGCTTAATTCAAAATATCTGCTTGAGTGTTGGCAATAAGAGCAGCATATTTGTTAAAATAAGAGTTCACTACATTATAATCTTGATAAGTAAGTTCATAAGCTTTTGCTCTATTAACAGCACTATCCCAAGTTTGGTCATTGTGAGGCTTAACATTAATAGCACCAGGATGTAGGTGAGATTTTCCGGGTCACGTAAAAATGGCCTCTCCGATCCAGATCGGAATCACATGATCACACGATCAATTTGAACACCCAACATAATCTAATCCCAACTCTAACCTTAACATCCCAATTAAATAAAAATTACAAGAGGAAGTTTTTGTAAGAGCTACTAACTATATCAATTTACACTATATGCTATACACACTGTAAATATTTATTTTGTATTTTATTTAATTTAAAACAATTTTGCAACAATATATACCAAGACCAAAAAAACAAAAAACACAACTACAAAACTGGAAGAAAAGTAGTAGTTAAATACAAATTAACTACATACACAAGACTGAAAGAACTAAACTACAGGACTAAAAAAAGTAGTAGTTAAATCCAATTTAACTATATACTATGAGACCAAAAAATGAAAGAACTCAACTACAGAACCAAAGAAAAGAAGTGGTAGTTAAATCCAATTTAACTATGTACTATGAGACCGAAAGAACTCAACTACAAGACCGAAGAAAAGAAGTGGTAGTTAAATCCAATTTAACTATGTACCGCAAGACCAAAAAACAAAATAACTAAACTACAGGACCGAAGAAAAGAAGTGGTAGTTAAATCCAACCCAGACCGAAAGAACTAAACTACAAAACCAAAGAAAAGAAGTGGTAGTTAAATCCAATTTAACTATGTACCATGAGACCGAAAGAACTAAACTACAGGACTGAAGAAAAGAAGTGGTAGTTAAATCCAATTTAACTACATGCCGCAAGACCAAAAAATGAAAGAACTCAACTACAGGACCGAAGAAAAGAAGTGGTAGTTAAATCCAATTTAACTACATACCCAAGACCGAAAGAACTACAGAACCGAAGAAAAAAAGTAGTAGTTAAATCCAATTTAACTACATACTGTGAGACCAAAAAATGAAAGAACTAAACTACAAGGCCGAAGAAAAGAAGTGGTAGTTAAATCCAATTTAACTACGTACCCAAGACCAAAAGAACTAAACTACAGAACTGAAGAAAAGAAGTGCCAATTTAACTATGTACCACAAGATCAAAAGAACTCAACTACAGGACCGAAGAAAAGAAGTGGTAGTTAAATCCAATTTAACTACATACTGCAAGACCAAAAAACAAAAGAACTAAACTACAGGACCAACCAATTTAGCTATGTACTGCGAGACCAAAAAACAAAAGAACTAAACTACAGGGTCGAAGAAAAGAAGTGGTAGTTAAATCCAATTTAACTACATACCCAAGACTGAAAGAACTAAACTACAGGACCGAAGAAAAGAAGTGCCAATTTAACTATGTACCACAAGATCGAAATAACTCAACTACAGGACCGAGGAAAAGAAGTAGAAGTTAAATCCAATTTAACTACATACCCAAGACCGAAAGAACTACAGAACCAAAGAAAAAAAGTGGTAGTTAAATCCAATTTAACTATGTACTGCGAGACCAAAAAATGAAAGAACTAAACTACAGAGCTGAAGAAAAGAAGTAGTAGTTAAATCCAATTTAACTACGTACCCAAGACCGAAAGAACTAAACTACAGGACTGAAGAAAAGAAGTGCCAATTTAACTACGTACTACAAGATCAAAGAACTCAACTACAGAACCGAAGAAAAGAAGTGGTAGTTAAATCCAATTTAACTACATACCCAAGACCAAAAGAACTACAGGACCGAAGAAAAAAAGTGGTAGTTAAATCCAATTTAACTACGTACTGTGAGACCAAAAAACAAAAGAACTAAACTACAGGGCCAAAGAAAAGAAGTGGTAGTTAAATCCAATTTAACTATGTACCCAAAACCGAAAGAACTAAACTACAGGACCAAAGAAAAGAAGTGCTAATTTAACTATGTACTACGAGACCGAAAGAACTAAACTACAGGACCGAAGAAAAGAAGTGCCAATTTAACTATGTACCACGAAACTGAAAGAACTCAACTACAGGACCGAAGAAAAGAAGTGGTAGTTAAATCCAATTTAACTATGTACCACAAGACCGAAAGAACTCAACTACAGTACTGGAAGAAAAGAAGTGGTAGATTAACTACATACCCAAGACCGAAAGACGAAAGAGCTAAACTACAGGACCAAAGAAAAGAAGTGGTAGTTAAATACAATTTAACTACATGCCATGAGACCAAAAAACAAAAGAACTAAACTACAAGACCAGAAGAAAAGAAGTGGTAGTTAAATACAGGACCGGAAGTAAAGAAGTAGTAGCGAAAGATCAAAAGCTACAAAAGTGAAAAGAGATTAAAGATATAAATAGATAAAATTTTAAAAAAAATTACGATGCACAAATAAAAAAAAAAAGAATAACATATGTATATAATCATTACTAAAACAAGCTTACAAACAAAAAAAATATAAATAGATAATGCAGTAATGACAATCAAAATTTGAAACAAATAAAAATATAAATCCGGGATAGGGTCGGAGAGTCAGATCACACGTGATCCAGAAAATCTCACCTACATCCTGGATTTGTCCTTAACATTAAGGTAAAGTTCAGGCAATAGTCCATTTACAAATCTTCAAGCTTTAAGGGCTTCAGAAAAATTAAAGCCACCATGTTCAACTCTTTTATATAACTCAATTAAAGCAGCAGCATAATCATCTACAGATTCCCCAGGTCGTTGTTGACATTTTTCCAATTCTGTAGTCCAAATCTCTACAAGTGTTTGTGATTGAAATGCAGCTGGGAAATTAATAACAAAGTTGGTATTATTATTGTTCCCATCAGTCCAAACAGTAATTCTATTTGGATTATTATTTGCTAAAGCTTGATTTGTAGTCCACCAAGTAGCAGCAGATCCTTTAAGATAGGCAGGTATGAAAGTGAGTTTACGATTATCTCCTATTTTATTAGCATCGCACACCTTGGTAAATTCAGAAAGCCAGGTAATTGGGTCTTGGTTACTACCATAGAAGTAAGGGATTTCAGCAACTCGAGATTCACGTGGAGGAGCATTATTAATAGCCAAGGTATTAGCAGCAAGAGCATTGTTGGTATTTGGTAGAGTACTAGAAAGAGCTTGAATTGCAGCAGTAAAAGCTTGAATATCAACTCGTTGAGCAGCTATTTTAGGTTTTTAGAATAATAATAATCTTCAAGTTCTTGATTATTATCTTGAAATTTCTTCAAACTTGGTAATAATCATTACTAGTGCTTAATATAATGGTTCTCCTTGTACTTTAGACAACTTGAAAAGGCCTTGTTTATAGGTATCAGTAGGAAGATAAATATTGTAGATTTCTTAATATATATTCTGTAACAAAGCTTTGCTTCACGATAGTATTGAATATTCACTGAAAAATAATGGTTCAAGATTGTTTTGCAAAAGAAAATTGATGTAGAAGATTTTGAATAAAAAGAATGTAAAGTAATATATGCTTCAAAGAACCAGGAGAAGTGTTGAAATTAAATATATTCTTCAGAAGTATTTGTTATTCAAGAAG
Source organism: Dentiscutata erythropus (assembly GCA_910591965.1). Taxonomy (NCBI): domain Eukaryota; kingdom Fungi; phylum Glomeromycota; class Glomeromycetes; order Diversisporales; family Gigasporaceae; genus Dentiscutata; species Dentiscutata erythropus. The sequence goes on along the minus strand of CAJVPY010001909.1, from coordinate 5,818 downwards.
GGCAATGGATATGGTAAGAGAAGTTTCAATATCCATGGTATGTTGTTTGTTTTTTCAAAGAAGTAGTTGATAGTATTTTTAAGATTTAGCAAATGTAAATAGAGTGAGTTCATCCAATATATCCAGGGATTTTAATTAAGATTCTGCCAGGAAGCACCAATTGTTGCGATGGTTCTCTGCAAGTTGTTGTTAGTAGAAGGTTTTCTCTTTATCAAATAAGGCACCAGTTAAACAAATAAAAACAAATAAAAAAACAATCAACTAAACAAAAATTCAAATTCCAACTAGAAACTATTTAATAAAAGAAAATGGTAAAGAAAAGTGTCAAGAGGTTGCCTAGGGATAAGGGTAATAAAATATAGAAATATTGGAGTAATGTTTTAACAAGAAAAATGAATATTTAAAAGGAGGTTTAAGGGTGTTATTGCAAGAATATTTTTAAAGAAAAATATATTTATAAAGGTTGTATTGTAGAAGGGATTACAAGAATATATTTTTATTTCAATTCTTTAATTCTTGTTATTATTGTTATTGTTATTGTTTTTTGTTTTTTGTTTTCAAGAGGCAGAGAAGAGGTCATATTTATATCTTTTTAGAACTCAAATCTTCAAAACCAAAGGTGGTGTTTGTGGTGTTTTTAGAAGAACCAATAATATTTTGTTTACATGGTGCTCGTGGTATTTTAGGTGGTGTTTGAGGTGTTTTATATGTTATGCAACTCTTTGTTTGTTTCTAAATTGTTCATAATGTTTCTAAATTATTCTGCAACTTTTTATAACTTTCCTTACCCTCCAAATCTTTCTATAATATTCCATAACTTTCTTTTTCTATATAAACAAATAAAAATAAATGTATAACAAATAAACAAATAAACATATCAAGACAAAATAAACAAAACTAATCAAAACTAAATAAACTAAAAAAAATACTAAAACTATCTACAAACAATACTAAACTAATATCAAAATAAAAACAAATAACAAAAGAAAATACAAAAAAAAAAGAAAAGTCAGGTAATATCAGTAACAGGGTTTTCCAAAAGTTCAAAAGTATTGTTGTTGTTTGTAGTCTTGACTTCTAATAAGGGAAAGTTGTTTTTGTTGTTCTTTTCTTTACTAGAGACTTTAACCAGATCTGTTATTTTGAGTTTTTTGTGGGTTGCTCTTAAAAGTGTTAGTTGAAAGAGTCTTCTCTTTTTTGGTATGAGGGCCTTGGCCCTTGCTGGGCTTGATTTGAAAAAGTTTTCTTCCTTGCCTGGAGTAATTATTTTGTGTTTTGTTAAAAACTCTATTCCTGCCGAATATATACAGGAAAGAGTTGTATAGATCCTTCATAAACTCATCTTTAGTATCACCTACTAACTAAAGGTAATAGTGGCATATAGTATTTATACAAATTGCAGAACTTTACTTATATAGTAAATATATTATATATAAGATTAATCAGAAGAAAGTTAGTAATAAAAAATATTTGTAAACATGAACATTTTAATATACTGATTAATAAATTTATCTTTTAATAAGGTGAATAATAGCATAATATTCATACAGCATATTTGTAGTATTTACTTCTACCAGTACTTATATAGCAAATATAATTAATATATCACAACTGAAAGGGTTGGATCATGCGGCCTAGTGATCTAGGCACCCAACACCTTCCATAAGTAGGTTTTGGGTTCAAGTCCTAGTATACGTTTACCTATGAATATTTGGAAGTATTCAACATGGGAGTTCAAGTGAATACAGGTCTGGATTAGGAATTTCCGAAAGGAGATCCATTGTGGAGTAGTTGGCACTATGTATAACAGGGGTCATTATGAAAGATTTTATTACACAAAGGTTGTACATGTAAATTCACAATTAACAAGATAGCACCAACAACCCCTAAGGCAGCATTGGGGATCTAGAGTCTTGTGATAAAGAATTGGCTTTACCAGATTTGAAACACCTCTAGTAGTACAGAACTCACTAGCCAATAAGAAGTTGAAACATGAAGATGTGTACATGTTGATAGATCCAACAGGCTCTAGTTGTACCCATATAGGAGTCTTTGGGCATTAAGAGGACTTGGGAACACCAAAATAAAACGATAATACACCTGTTATTTCTGAGCCTCATGATGCCACCCAACTATATTAACTACTAGAAGCATTCTGTGAACCATATCTGGAGACTCGTCACCATATTGGGAAGTATAGTTGTTAGCACAATTACCAAAATTGATACATTAAAACCTGGGTCCCAAGTTGCAATAAACTAGCTAGTTATGGCAGCATGCAGGCTTGAGATACTTGCCCAATTGGGTAGAAGCAGCCGTATGGCTTGAGATACAAACTTCTGGAAGTACGCTAGTAGGGATTAAAGAAACAATTCTCTGTCAGGTACACCAAACCAGAAGCAACAAGTGCATACCTGAAGCAACACATACTGATTTGGAAGTTGAGAGTAGATAATGTAGGTAATGTAGCAGATATGTAAATACTAATTGGTGGTTGGGAATATAGTTGGCTCTGGTGGGTTTTAGCCATGGATAAATGGTTTGTATACCTGATGTTATTAATGCAATAAATTTATATTTATAAGATTATTTTATTATAGTCTTAATATAATTATATTTTTTAATAATCTTATAATGGACCTGTGGGTTGATAGTGCAGTGGTTAGCACTCCCAGGTCTTAATCACTAGGTTGCGAGTTCAAAACCAACTGGGGAGATTGATACTTTGTCAGAACCAAATAGTTACAGACATAGCCACAGGGTCACACAACATCCAGAAAAGGAAAGAAATCTGACAAGAAACATCATTAATATAAGGAACCCCAGATTAGAACATAGCTGTGGTACTAGCCTAAAAGGAAAGAAAAGACCTGGGTTCTTAGCAGGGGGCTCCTGCTTCCCGGACAAGCCCTAAAGTAACTCAAGTAGTGCAACTGTAAAAGGAAGTACTGGTGAATATATAAGATATACGAGAGTAGGCTAAAAATTGAAAACTAGAAACATGGAGCGAAATAAGGTTGTTGGAAGGCAGGTGATGAATAAAGGGTATACAGAGTCCAAGTATAGAATTGAAGAGAGTGCAATGGCTAAAGATAGGGTACACAGGTTAAGTATACAAATATCAGGTTACTATAAGATACTCTGATATTTACTAATAGTAACCTAATAATTATTAATATTTACTTTTTAAAAGCCTGATATGCTTCAGATTTTTGGTGCAAGAAGTTAGCTATCAGGTTGCTTTTGGGCTAATAAATATATAATAAATATTGGGCATATATAAGCAAAATTAATATATACCTAATATGCTTCTTATTAGTAATGTATATGTTTATAATATTTAAATCAATAGAACAAAAATCAATATATCCAATATACTTCTTATCGGTATAAAATATATAAATTAATTTATACCCAATATTTAGCTAATTATTTATAATTTAATTTATTTATTAATTTTTTTTTTTATATCATAATTTAATTTTTAAATTCTATATCGAAATAAACCTAACCCACTTTTAAAACTCAACATATCTTTAGTCAAAACACCAATTAACCCATTTTATACCTAGATTCAATCAAATAATAGAATAAATAATTTCATATATTAGTCGTTTCATTCACACTAGTATTATATTTACATTAGTCGTTTCATTTGAATTAATCATTTATTCGACTTGTAAATAAAAAGACCATTTATTAATAATTAAAATTGACAAAACAAGTTAGCAATTCAAATAAATAAATATCAGTTATCTGATATTTATATTATATATATCTGATTTTTAATTTATTTATTACTAATATTTTAAATACCCGATATCTATCTTATTTATTTATGATATTATACCCCGATATTTATGCATTTGACCTGTGCTCTTTGGCCAGAGAACTTTTTATTAGAAGTATATTTCAGTTACAATAAGGGTATATCAAACCACATATGCATTTTTGGTACTAATTTAAGTAGTTCTATACTATCTGCCATATCTGCACTCTAACTACAAAGATACCTATTTAAACTCTCTAATTATAATCTAATTTCTATTTTATGGGTAACCTCTAACCAAGGTATAACCTCACTATGTTTATGCTATGGATCTATGTGATACCACTAGATTTTACACATATCTTAGAACTTATTATTTATCTTCAAAGTAAATCAGATATAGCATTTCATGTTCTGCTATTATGTTCATATCTCATGCCACCTTTTGGGGTGCAGCCATAATACAACCCGTATCTTAAGTACAACTTTCCTAATTGGTTTTATTTTTTATAAGGTTCATAGATCCCAATACCCTATTCTGTTACTTTCCGCATTATACTCTTTTGGTATCATTAGTCTTTCAAACCAGATAGCCTGGAGGGATTAGTCTGCTCAGACTAGAGTTTCCCAGATTCAAGTCTAAAGATCACCTGATTATACTTGCTAGCAAAACCCAGACAAATCCCAAATTCAAAAAAAACAATTGCTATTTGTAAATGATTAAATCAAAAAAAGTAGTTTTAATATTTTGTAAATATATTATTTATAGCAATAAAAATATCTACTATTTGTTTAAACAAAAATTATTAATAAAGTTTTTAAGAAATTAATTTGGGATGAATTTGGGATTTGGGTGTAAACAAATCCCAAATATAGTAATTTGGAATTTTGCCAACATATATATACCTGATTCTTGGTCCATATTTTTATAGCATGTGATCTTTTTTCTAGGGTCTTATCCTAGGATCTTTTATTAGTCATCTAGTTATCAAAGTAACTAAAGAATGTATAACTAGCACAGCTCTAGTAATTCTAGCAGCCTGGTTGGTAAATCTCTTTTGCCCAAAGAATCTTTGTTATCTAAATCCATCAAATTTTCAGGTTTGGTTGGATCAGTTCTGCAGTATTAGGTAGTATTTAGTTAGATCTAATTAGATCGTTACTATATAGAATAAACCTCAAGCATGAAGTGAATATAGCGTTAGATAATTTGAATTAATAGAAGGATATTAAGGGGTGGCTTTACATTTTCAATCAAAAATGGACATCAGCACTTGAAAAACAGAAGAACGAAAGAATTGAAGAATTTACTGACCAATGCTGCCTTATAATTCAAGTCGAACAAGTGAAAATGTTAAAGAGTATTCTGGATAAGCCATACTCTAAAGCCAGAATAGATAGAGTATTAGAAAAGATTGATAATGATTTTCAGTTATACATGAACCCAGAAGAAGTCTTAACCAAAACTCAAAACTTCTTTCAAGATCAATACAACAAAAGCAGCCCAAATGTTAATCTTCTCACTCCATAATGGGAAAAAATATATGAACCACAATCAGAAATAAACGAGACTTGGTATACAAACTTAGAGAATGATATCTCAGAGCTAGAATAGCACAGTATGCTCAAAGAGCTCAAGAGCAACACAGCACCTGGGATATCAGGAATTGGTTATATATTGATTAAACAAGCAAATCAGTTAACACATGATTTTTTTAGAAAATTTAGTTCGCTATGTCTAAAATCCGGGAAAATCCCAACTAAGTGGAAGTATAGCCAGATATATCCAATACCAAAAACAGCTGAATGGGATTGTACTCTAAATTCTCTAAGACCAATAGCACTTTTAGAAACATTCCGCAAGTGTGTAATGAAGATTCTAGCAACGCGTCTTTCGGAAATTTTGACGAAAAACTCAATCTTTAAAGGTCCAAACTATGCAGACCTACCTGGAGATATGACATCTAAGGCGATATATATACTTAGCAGCATTACAGAAGATACAAAAGAACAAGACAAAGAACTTTGGCTCTTGTTCCAAGATATGCA
>CAJVPY010001908.1:0-17760 GCA_910591965.1 Dentiscutata erythropus | reverse complement strand
CTAATCGTAAATTTTCGTAAGTTTACGCTCGCGTAAAAACTTGCGGAGGTTTACGCCTATTTATTTTTGCTGATGTACTAGATCTTTTATCATAGAGCCTGTACCCTTTAAATGCCACTCTTGTTCTTCTGTATCAAAAAATAAATCAAATTGTTTGCACCTTTCAATTGTGTTACAAGCAATATTGCTTCTCCATCTAGTTTTGCTCATCTTGGTTACTGAACATTTCCAAAAATCTTGGCTTATTCCTTTATGGAAAATACCTTGTCTATCTCTAAACTTATAATTCTACCTATTGAATCTATATTATTTAGGCTCTTTAGCAACGTAACTGCTTGTCTTGCTATGAGTGTATTAGTGAGTGATTAAAACCCGAGCATACTGTTATGTAAAATAATATGTTTGAGCTATATCCAACTTTCTTTTAAACAAACATAGCATTAGTTGCTAGATCACTGCTACTTCTTTTTCTGCAAGTGAAACGACCTGCAAGATATATTCTAGTTTGGGTATCAATACTTGATTATTTATGTAAACTAGCTGGCTTGCTATAACCTTTTTCTTTTCTATTAGGTGTGAGAAAAGGTCTACTATCTTTTTGGCTCTATTTTAATATTAGATATTTCTGTTGAAATGTGGAGTGTAACACCTAAATACTTCACATCGCATGGCTTTCTTTCTGCCATAATTTTGGTACCACAAAAATCTATAAATCTTTCTTGCCTAACCAACGCCGAGTTAACTACTACTAGCTTAGATTTGCTTTCATTTATCTTAATATCGTTTAATCTAAAAAATTGTTTAGCCAAAGCTACTATATGTTCTAGTTGTTGTTTCAAATTTGCTATCTAGACTGTATCATTGGCATAGACTAGTGCCGCTTGTCTAATTTCTTCTGTATGATCTAACTCCATTAATAATTTCATTTCATTATATGGCTTAAGAGTGTATTTTAGATCTTTGTCTTTCTGTATCTTGTTAAGCAAAGAGTCATAAAAAATTCTCCAAACCAAGGGAGAAATAACCTCCCTTTAGTCTATACTATCTTCAGCAATAATCTCCTCAGTGAGGCCATAATCTGTGATTATTCTAAGTCTTCTGTCTCTGAAAAGATTTAGAATAAAACTACATATAATTTGTGGGACTTTAATTCTTTTGAGAGCTTTTTGCAACATTTTAAGGTTTACTGAGTCGTATGCCTTCTTTATGTCCTGAAAAAGGACCCATAACTTCTTATCCCGCTCTTTATCCTCTTCAATAACTGCATTAATATTTGGATCAGTTCTTCAGTTGAGTTGCCGGGTAACCCTGCAAAGTTTGAATCTTGTAAAATTGTCTTTTCACTTATGATCCTACTAAGGCACCTTGTTAACACCTTGGTTGTGCATTTGCAAAAGTTTCTAGGAGAGCTATTGGGCGTATCTTGCTTAGGTCATACTCCCAGTCCATTTCCTTTGGTATCAAGTACACCTGTGCCACTTTCCACTTATCTGGTACTGCTTCACTAAGTATACACAGGTTTGTGAAGTTCTTAAAAATAATTTGCGTTCTGTTGTCTGCTTGTTTAATAAATGAGTATGTAATTGTTGAGATCCCAAAGCTGAGTTCGATTTGCTATCTTTTAAGACTGCTTTCCATTCTTCTAATTTGATTGGCTCGAGTAATAGATCGTACTAACTCTCTTGTACCCGTGCAATAGGACTGTATTCTTGATGCTAATCACTATTCAGCAAGGCCATGTTTGTGTTTCTTTTGCAAAACTAATTTAGAAAGTGCTCTTTGGTAATCCTAAGCACCTCTTTAGGGTTCGTTTTAAGCCAGGCACTCTCTGCCTCTTCAGCATATATCCTGTCTATTATCATCTTGGAAGTTGATTTTTCTAGCAAGCTTGTTAACATTCGCTTTTGTTCTTTAACAATCATTTGTGCTCTTCTTTCAATACACACTCTAATTTCTTTCTTGATTTGCAAATTCTCTTCAGTAACCACTTTGCCTTCGAAAGTTTTCTACTATATCTTTGCTTCTTCTAACCAGCTTTCAATATTGCAGTCTGAAACTAATGTAATTTTGCTACCCGTCAACTTATTTATTTTTTCTAGACTTCTATTCCATTGCAATACTGAGCGCTATTAGGTATATTTTCTTCTCTTTTAATATCTCTTATAACTTTTCCCAAATTACATGCTGCTGTCAACCACAAATTTTTCTCCTGACAGCTTTCTTTGAAGGTTTTATTTTCTTGTTTGGGATGTTTTGCTTTGCTGATTTAATAATAGCCCCTTCAATTGTTTTTTATATTTGATTGACTCTATCTAATATATCTGGTAAAGAGGCAATGCCAATGTCTATATAATGTTCTTTTAGAAAGAATAAAATTTTGCTATCTAGGAGATTCTACAAAGTTGCTCTATAGTTTTGCCAATCCTCTTCCTTTGTCTAATCGAGTAACCACTTTGTTCATACTGCTAAGTATGCATTACTTGATGTATTCTTCTTTGGGCTTTTATGGGACTTTATTTTAATATTAACAAAAGCTGCTACCCATAATTGTTTGCATCTCAACAATGTTTGCTGACTCTACTTGTTGAGCTAAATAATCTGCTATCCAGATCTGATCTATTCTTGTTGCTATTGTAGAATTACTCCACATAAATACTTTACTTTCTGGGTTGCAAAATCTGAATAAATCCTTGTACTCTCTAAAAATTAGCCATCGATGCAAGGATAAACTTTTTTGTGTTGATGGTGGTCTTGCTTGGTCTAACTGTGGATCTACTATGTAATTGAAGTCACCCATTAAGATTACAGAGTTCATTCTTTCATAAAATGCAATCTTGTTACGTATCTTAGCCTCAATTTCTCTTATCACCTTGCTATCACTTAGTAGAAGGTATATTACTATAACTGAGAGTGTGATGTTGCTTGGTAAATAAAAGTTTACAATTAATAGAAATTCATTTATTTTTTTTATTTTCCCTATATATTTTTCTATTCTATTGCTAATGAGTAACTCTATACCTGAACCCTTAAGCTTATTCACATCTGTACAAGCCCAAATTCCTTGATACTCGTCTCTATCTTTTATCAAAAAATTTCTGTACACTCTTGTATATTAGTCTCCATCAACCCAATCAAATCGAATCCTTCTTGTGCAGCCCATACTAAAACCAAATCTAACTAATAACTATGTGACTTTAACCCATTAATGTTATGTACTGCTATCATTATAACCCCACCATTTTTTTCAACTATACTTTCTCTCTTCATTATATGGGCCTGGGAGTACCCTCCTCCTTTTTCCTGGACCTCCTTTTCTATAAAGACACCTATAGCAACTTTTAGGAGTAATTTTGAGCTCCTAGGCTACTCTGCCTTAGCTCTATCACATTAAGTCTTTGAAGGATTTGCTCGAGGATCATGTTTTGGATGTTTTTTTTTTGCTCTACTCTGTGTACTTCTGACTCCAAATGTGTTTCTGTTGTTGCTACTTTTCTTGTTATAAGATTTTTCTCATAGTGATCTGAGGTCTTCTTGAAGTCACAAAGAATATTTTTATTACTTCTATTGCTTTCAGATAGTGGCACATTTCTCCTGCTTAGGCGAGGCACAACAGCTATATTTCTAGAAATGGCTATCTTGTTAGCTTTTATTTTCCTCCTCTTATCTGCCAAAACCTCTGACTCGTTACTTTTTCTTTTGCAATTGCAGTTCTCTAAATTATTATTATATTTGATCTGTGCTTTTTTGCCTTTGTTACTTGTATATAAACCATGTTCACTTTAATATAGATGCAATATTTCTCTATCTATATTGTACTGAATGCTTGTAAACGATTTCCACTTCAACCTGGTGCTATAATAATAGAGAACTGATTTTTGTACTTGTAACAAGTTCTCTTCAGTTTTAAAATATACATGTGCTCTTCTGCACTGGTTACTATTTCAATTGTTCAATATATGTACTGCCTGCACCTTGAATCTTTTTAACTGTTTGAGAAGTAAGTTGTCGAAAGCAGATGTTGGTACATTGTAAATCGTGCTTTTGAATCTGTTCTGATCTTCTAATTCTTTGATATTGAATTTTCCAGATGTTGTTTGATAAGTCTTACTCTGGTCTAAATATATTGACCAATTTTCTTTCAAAGAGTTTTCTCTCTTCTCTATACTTGATGTGATCTTGATAAAAGCTGCTTTGGTAGTAAAGTTGTGTTGCTATGCCAATATTTTTACTACCAAAAAGTATTTAAAATATCTCTTAACTCTCTCTTCACTTATATCTCTCAGAAGGTCCCACAGAGTGAAAAAGTATAGCGATTCGTGTGTATATTTTTCTGATATGTAATTATCTTTTGGGGCCCATACTGAGTTATAAATATCCTTTTGTTTTTTAAGTCTTTTTTTGTTGTCTTCTGGCTTCGTGAACCCTAATTTGTTCTTGGCTAAAATCTCTTTGAGACCATAGTCTAATGTACCAACCTCGTTTTGAATAAGTGCATCTACTCTTGTCTCTTGATTATACTCTATTGAATTACTACTAATTTCCTGTTCTACTAAACTCCTTTTACAAGGAATACCATTGATGTTGCAAGTTATGTTTTTACTATAATCTTTGGATATGGTCACAGGTTTCGTATAATTAATCTCTATGTCTATAAAACTTAGCTCGTTCTTTTTCTGAACTAACTCTATACTATTATTTTGCCCTAGTAGAACTTTCTCCTTGTCAGATAATGCGTCTTGTTTAAACTTCTTGCTTTGGTCACATTTGTATCTTTTAACAACCTCACATAAAATTGCTATGAAATGTATATATTTAGTACTTATAAACTCTGCAATGTGATTGTCCTCTTTAACTAAAGTTGAGTTTTGCTCCTCGTATAATGCTAGTTTCTTCTCTTCACATTGGTTAAAGAAGTTTCTATACTTCCAGAGTACTGGTATTTCTTTTATTACGTGACTTTGTATACCAAGATAATATCTAATATAACTCTTTGACTATAACTTGAACTTCAATCAAGGCATGTATTTTATGTGTTTTTACATGTTTTTTACCTGTTTTTACATGAAATGTAGGTTGTTGATTTTGTATATCTCTGTGTGACTTTGTGTGATAATCCTGTGTTGCACCAAAGATCTACACTACAAAGTCAATGCTATTTTCCCTAAAATTAAAGAATTGAGCGATAATTCTAAAAACTAGAGTACCTTTAAGGTTTGGTACTTCTGTGATAAAAAAATAATATGTCTAATATTCTATCTAAGTTCTCTTCTTTTGCAGAACTGACTTTTATTGTTCATATACTTCCCTGTTTGGTTTTGTCACGTTCTTTTTTTAAAATTGCTCTAACTATGTTTTTTGGAGTTTTGCCTTTTCTCAACTAGTCATTGTGAAACTATCTTGTGTCTATGTCTTTTTTGTTGTCTGGTAGTATCTAGTACTATTGTGTTATCTTGCAAAGTAGTAAACTATCGCTTTTCCTTTTTACTAATTTTTGTGCCAAGTGATCGTCAGGGAGAGTTGTGTCCATAGTTTTTTTTACTTTTTTATTAATAATATTTATTTATTTTATAAATTATAGTACAGTCAAACCTCTCTATAGTCACCTCCTATATAAGCACATTTTCTTTATAAATACATTTTTTTACAAACAATCTATTATTAAATAGAATAAATTTGACCTCTATAATTGTCATACTTCTTTACAATCACGCTATTTTGTATCCCAGGTGTGTGATTATAGAGGGGTTTGGCTGTATATAATAAAAACTTTAAAAAATTATTTATATATTATTTTTGATTTTTTCGATATATTAATAAAAAATTATGAAGCTTATTTAGACAATATTACTAAGTATTAAATAAAGCTATGATTAATTATTTTCTATATTATTTACCCTATAAAAACTCGATACAAAGAAATGCACGCATAAATACGAAATTGTATATAGATAAGCACGGGTTTCAGTATTACTGCACAGAAACTGATTATCCAAAAAATTTAATACACGTTATCACACAAAAAATTGAAATTCGTACACTATCATGCACAGTATCATATCCATATATTGACGTGTATTAATCTTAATGACCACATAATTTTTGTGCACTAATGTGCACAATCGTTAAGATTCTTAATAATTGTGTATGTTAGTGCACAGAAGTCAAGAATATTAACAATTGTGCATATCAGTATACGAAAATAATGATTGTTAAGAATTTTAACGATTGTAATCAGTGTATTGAAATTATGATTGTTAATATTATTAACGATCATAATTTGTAATAATCGTGATGTCATTGTACTGAAATTATGATTATTAATATTATTAATAATCATAATTTTAGTGCAATGTAATGATCTTAACGATCATAATTTCTGTGCATTGATGCGTACAAAAACATTCGTTCTGTGAGTAAATAAATATTTATTTTTGTTTTTTTTGTCTTTTAGTTTTACATCTTTATTTTTTTATTTTTTTTTTACAACTCACAAATTTTATATTGTTTTTGAAGTTATCTTTTAAAGTCAGTCACTTGGAAATTGCTCTTTTGGAATCACTATCATTTTTGGTCTATATTTTTCATAGCTTTGTTTTTTTTAGTTTTTTTTTTTATTTGCTTTCTGTATATTACTGCATCTTGCTTCTATTTTTTAGTATCTTTTTTGAGTTACTGGAGTTAGCACTATTAGAGTTATTACTAAGTAGTTGTTTTAAATTTTTTTTTTTGAAACTTTTATTTTGGTACTATCATTTTACTTTTTTTTTTTACTATTTTTCTCTTTAGATGTAGTCAACATAAATTTTAGATTTGGTTTTATTATTGTCATACATAGTGTTTACTTTTATTTTTCATAATTCTTCATCAATTTTCTTTGCTGTACTAAGTAGTTAATTGGATTTTTTTTTTGAATCTTTCATTTTGGTTAATAGTTTTAGTAATTAAAATATTTTCTTTATTCAGAATATAAATTATTAAATTAAAATATGTATTTGTATTATAAAATTTTAGTTAATAAAATAATAAAATTTACTTAATAAAATTTAGTTAATAAAATTTATAAATTAGTTAATAAATAATAAATTTAAATATATATATGAATATATGTTATTATATATATATATGGATATATGTTATTATGTGTTACCTGTACGTAAATATACATGAGACAATGCACAGGAAAACATATAAAATTGCACATTAGTATGTGCACTGTTGCACGGAATTCGTGCCTAATTACTTGCTGTAAATGTGCTTTCCTTGTATAGATTTATGTGTAGGTTCATATAGTCCCATATCCAAACTTTTTCGTGTATTGCAGTATCATTCCGTGCTGCAATTTCTTATAGGGTAGAAGTACTGGCATTTTTAATTAATATAAAAAAAAAGACTTCACTTTTGATAGTTTTGAACCCAACCAATTGAAGCTTAAGAAGACTTTACCAGCAGCTTTTGAACTCAATCCATTAAAAAGTAAAACTTCATTAGTGATAGTTTTGAACCAAATCCACTTAAAAAAAAATTATTATTACAAATCTGCCATGCACCTCTACCCCACACATAACCGTCATAACCAACCTATTACCTTGTTATATCCATAGAGATCATTCACAACATATACATTCTAACAGCAAAAATACTAGCATTTTTAATTAGTGTAAAAAAAAAACTTCACTTTTGATAGTTTTGAACCCAACCAATTGAAGCATAAGAGGACTTTGCTGGCAGCTTTTGAATTCAATCCAGTAAAAAGAAAAAGAAAAATTTTATTAGTGATAGCTTTGAACCAAATTCACTTAAAAAAAAAATCTTTATTACAAATCTATCATGTGCCCCTAACCATCATTACGTCCATAAAGATCAACTCACAACACTAGTTCTTTGAAATACACTGTGTTAGTAGCTTTTTAACCAACTTCGCTAAACTTCAAAAAGGCAAATGTTTTTTATAGTTTCTGAACTTAACCACTTGAAATTAATGGTAAAGCTTTTTTTTTATTAACTGAAAGACCTGAAGTTTTCGTAAGTTTTGGTCCAATGTTTTATAAAAAAAAATTTAATACACGGTTAAAATAGTTAAAGGAAGTTAAAATAACTTTAATAGAAGATCTTCATTCCAGAATATTCTATTAAATTCTTGTCGATCTGGAAATCTTTATTTTCTATTTTTAGATTTCTTTGTCTTTCTAGTTTTTTGTACTTTACAGATTTTTTTATCATATAATTTTTTCTTGTGATTTATGGTAAATCTTTTTACCAAGTATATTTATCGGAAAATCAAAAAAAATGAATTTTTAAAAAAAAAGTAAAAATGGGCTGTTTCTATTGAAAGCACCCCATATAGGAAAAATTTTGAGTTATGGTTTTTTCGAAAAACCCAGGGTTTATTTGTTTTCGTGATTGGTTTAAAATCACGAGACTGAAGACTTTAACGCTGTAATAGTTTCAAGTTAAATAATTGTAGATTAATAACACTACAAATAAAGTAAATTCTGAAATTGATACATAAAGCACCTAGAAATATACATTTAATTCAAATCGTTTTTGGGAAAGTTCTGAAAATACCTTTAATAGTCGATCCATCCGATCTAATTTTTAAAAGGTCACCAGTCCTTAGACCAGGACGGACCAGACAGACCAATCAACAGCTCTACTTTCTACCATAAATATACCTAAATCAAAATACAAACTAATTTTTTTGTTCGAAGGCTATTGACATCGCATCGGAAAATCGATCCTACGCCCTGTCAATTTTGCCACAGTGAGGTTAATGATATAAAGTGGTAGATGGTTAGCAGTTTATTAAATTTGGTTGGTTGATTACAGCTTGCACTGTATATATAGGCATAAGTATTAGCCAATCAGAATGAAAGTTTACTATACTACTACCCACTAGTAGTACTAGCGCTCCGAAAGTGTTGGGTTATGAACCAACCCAAACCTAACCTAAAATTTTAGGGCTAAGGCTATACAAAGTTGATTTTCTATAAGAATTTCAAAATCCCCGGCCGGTCAGTCAGATTTTTTTATTTTTTAGTTTTATTTTATTGTTAATCTACAGTATATTAATAGACTCTTATTCACATTTAAGCTACGCAAAATAATTAATAGACTCATTTACATTAAAGGTCATTAATGTTGATTTTTCGCTTTGCATAACATGGTATCGGAAAATTGGGTTGGCAATCAATTTTTTTTTATCTCTCTTATCGGGTTGATTTACAAAAAAAATTAAATGCCAAAAATAGAATAATTGTGCCAATTACGTATTCTATTTTTGCCATTTAACTTTTCCATAAAATAATCCGGTATCACCCGATGGAGGCCTTATTTTTCCGGATTGTCCGATAGAACTGAGAAAAAAATTTCGATTGCCGACCCAGTTTTCTGATTCCATGCTATGCAAAGCGAAAAATTAACTATTTGTGGCTTTAAATATGAAAATGAGTTTATTAATTACAGTAGATAATAAAAAAAATCCGACTGACCGTTGATTTTGAATGCAAAACGAAAAATCAATTTTTTTAAAAAAATGAATTCATTCGCCCTTTTTGCTCTTAAACGTTTAAAACTTCATGTAATGATGATCATCGAAGCTGAATAATCAGATCTAAGCACAATATATAATTAGGGTAGCTGCGCGACGCAATTGCACTAGAACCAGAAACGTTATACGCAGTGTTTAAAATTCAGTTTTGATTGCACAAACCAACTACTAGCTGCACACATGGCATATAAATTTTATTTTTATATGCTCATATTTATTATCTCTGAATGATGCCAACGCTATAAAATTACTATACAAAATATATTTGGTAATTTTCGAAATATTTCGGATATTTTCTCAAAATTTAAGCTTAACCTTACTCGTATTTTATGTTCATTCATTTTCCTTTTGGAACTCTCCAGACCACGTATCTTATCCTATCTAATATTTTATATTTAGAACTAAATTGTGTAATAAAATTTTATAATTTCTCTTGCTCGTCATTTTTTGTGCAAGCTCCTTATTTAAATTTGATTGCACACTTGTGCATAGGGATGTTAAAAGTCCGGTCCGGTTCGGTCCGACTCCATGAGTCGAGTTTTAATCTAGACTCGGTCCCGAGTCAGACTTGGGACCGAGTCCCAGTATCTCATAGTAATAATCACATGCAATAACGTGATATAATCGAACCAATCAGAAATTGCCCAGAGGTCCATCAAAATTACTATAACATGACAATAATATCATGTGATAGTAATTTTCGATGGACCTCTGGGCAATTTCTGATTGGTTCGATTATATCACGTTATTGCATGTGATTATTACTATGAGATACTGGGACTCGGTCCCAAGTCTGACTCGGGACCGAGTCTAGATTAAAACTCGACTCATGGAGTCGGACCGGACCGGACCGGACTTTTAACATCCCTACTTGTGCATATATTTTTAGAACTTTTCTCGCACAAATAAAAAACTACTTGCGCATCTGCATCTTGTGCAAAGTAATTTTAAACACTGGTTATATGTATGTATGTATGTATGAAGATATCATTTCTTGTTATTAATAAAGTTTTTTTTTCTAGAATTTAATTCTGTAAAATTTTTTTCACTTATTATATGAGAATGAGGTATGCATTCTTAAATAATTGAACGAAAAGCATTGCACGCATGTTTCTCATATTAAATGATCCAGTCTAATATACCGGAGTTTAATTTTATTTGATGTGATATTGATATTCAGTAGTTATAATTATGAAAATGGCAGCTTTAATTAACAGTAATTTGTGTGCTATTTAAACTGATAATTTTAAGCAGTTGTTTGTGTAGCTTAGCGCTGGCCAGTGGATTCTCGCTTCATAACGTAGGCCAGCCGTCAAATGAACATGTGATAGTGATATCAGCAGTTATATTTGTGGGTCGCGAATTGTGGGAGGTCGCAGTTGAGTGGCATAAGGTCAATTTCATTTCCTATGGTATTCTCATTGCTGCCTTTATTAAGTTAGTGATTAGTCATTCAGATTATATTTATATTCACCTCCTTTGATAATCCAGGATTTGACTTATTCTGGTTGATGGTTTCATAAGGCACATCAATGGCAATTACGTAATATTGCATCGGCGTTGACTAGTGGTTCTCGTGCATAATGTAAGACGGCCGTCAGCATGCTATCGTGCAAACTCTTATGATCATAGATCTTTTTCTTGTTATTTTTTGTACGTTGTTATATAAGCACAACAATCTCGAATTAAAACTCAGTTAGCCAATAATGGCTTGTAAATCGTGATCATAATTGCAGAATAACATCAATATTGGATCATGCGACATAAAATTTGTTCTGTCAGAACAAATAATTAGCTAAAATGTGCCGATGCGCGGCACATATCAGCCAACCATATTGCTCAGCAATATTAGTTGCTGCATGACCAACATCTTATCAATAATGATATTCAGCAGTTATGACTATGAAGATTATAGGTTTTTTGGGAGGGAAGGTTGTATCGCGAATTGGGTCTTTTAACGGCTGAGTTAGCGATTGTTGTAGGATCCTAATTGTGATCTTTTTCTCATTGCGGCATATTGAATACTGTAATACTCGTTGATTGTACGAAATTGGTCGAATCAATCAAAAATTGATCCATCAAGCATGTTCTATATTTAATTTCCCAATACCAGACTCTCTAAGTGCACTCTCTATAAGTGTACACCCTCTCTAAATGCACGCTCAAGTGCCGGCCAAATATATACCCGACTTCCATAAATACACTTTTTCTTATTATTCTCTATTTGCACGTCATTAAAGTGTGGTCCCAAGGGCGTGCACTTAGAGATGTCTAACTGTATTCTCTATATGCACGTTATTAAAGTGTGGTCCCAAGGGCGTGCACTTAGAGAGGTTAACTGTATTTCTAATATCCGCTAGTCCTAATATTCTAGTTAATTATACAGTGTTATGGGTTAATCGGGTTCCCGGGAATTCGTAGCGTTGGGTAATTAGGATCGGGATCATGTAACGTGATTGCGTTGCATGAATGGCGTGATGCGGATTTGCATAAATTAAATAGTGATTAGTAATAATATGATGCGTGTAACGCTTGATAATCTGTAACATGAAAGAGAAAAAGCGAAACTCTAATATGGGTTAGAGAAAGAATAATAAAAAGGAATCGCTTAATTAAATATAAACTGTGCGGTATTCTTTCCAAGCGAACCTTTATGATGGAGTACCTGAACGATACTCCAGTTCAGTACTATAGCTAAGCGAACGATTCTATATATACAAACCTGCGTGGAACCCTACTGTTCTAGGTAAAACGAGGTTCAATAGGGAACCCCTATTGCCGCCTATTTTTGGCACCAAAGGAGGTTAATAGGGCATCGATTAGAGCAATAGTGCTCAATAGGGTACAACAAGGTACCAATAGTCAATAAGGTTTTTACTAATTGTAAACTACTAGTTTACAATCAGTAAAAACTTATTGTACCATATTGAGCACTATTGCTCTAATCGATACCCTATCAACCTCCTTTGGTGCCAAAAATAGGCGGCAATAGGGGGTTCCCTATTGAACTTTGCTAATTACAGTATTATTATTGCTTTTTAAATTGTGTTTCAAATAATGCTCGGGTTCATTGTGGCATTTTTTAGACTTATTCATTTTTAGAGTTATTAAGGCAAATTTCATGTTTTTTTCGAAGATTTCTATACAAAAAATCTTTGCATACTTTTTAAGTCGTGCGTATGATTTAAACGTAGCACAATATATAACGTTCAAATATATATACGTACGTACTATACGTACGTACGTACGTACGTCCCATTTGAAAAAACATGGAGACATTACCGAACGAATGCCTTATGAAAATATTTAATTACCTTCGAACTTATAATAAAAGCTTATTTTCATGCCTTCTTGTAAATCGATTATGGTGTAGAATTATTGTACCATTATTATGGAGTGAACCAGGTATTCACTTCAATGATAAAAGAGTTGTGGGATTATGTCTTTCAGCATTAAATCCTGAAGAACAAGCTCTATTAATCCCTTTTGACATAACCCTTCCGAAAAATGCAAATCCATTATTTGAATATGCAAGTTATATTATTTCTGTTGATTATGGTTATATAAGCGAAGGAATTAATAATTATTATGGAGTGATAATTGATGTGCATTATATAATAAAAAGTGCAATCAAGTTTTCTTTAGCTCTAATGTTTTTACGATCTAGTAAAGGACTCAAATATTTAAAATTTGATGATGACATTTATAATAAAACTATATTTATAGAGGAGCTTTGTAAAAACACTTCTATTATTTCCTTAAGATTATCGAATTGTCGTCTTAAAGATAAGGCTTTGGATGATATTTTTAAAAAAAGTATCAGTCTGACTTCATTAAACATTAGTAGCAATCAAATTGGTCCTGAGGGAATTAAAACACTAGTAAGGATGCTCTATGCAAAAAATACAACTTTAACTTGTTTAAATCTTTTTAAAAATCATCTTCAATCTGAAGGAGGAAAAATGTTAGCGAAAGTCCTCTGCGAAAATAACACTCTGACTTCATTAAATCTTGGTTTAAATTATCTTGGTTATGAGGGTGCAATAGCAATAGCAGAAACCCTTTACGTAAATACTACTTTAACTTCTCTAGATCTTGACAAAAATGAAGTTGGCATTATAGGTGTCAAAGCGTTATCAAAGGCTCTATGCAAAAATCATTCTCTGACTTCTTTGAACCTTGGAAATAATCAACTTGGTTTCGAAGCAATAAAGGCATTGGCAGAATCCCTTTATACGAATACTGCTTTGATTTCTTTGGATCTTTCCTTTAATGAGCTTGGTTCTGAGGGTGGGAAAGCGTTAGCAGAGGCTCTATGCAAGAATTCTACTCTAACTTCTTTAGATCTTAGTTTTAATAACCTTTGTTCTGAGGGTGGGAAAGCGCTAGCAGAGGCTCTATGCAAGAATTCTACTCTAACTTCTTTAAATCTTTACGCTGATAACCTTGGTTCCGAGGGCGGGAAAGCGTTAGCAGAGGCTCTATGCAAAAATTCAGGTCTAACTTCTATAAATCTTTGCACTAATAACCTTGGTTCTAAGGGTGGGAAAGCGTTTGCAGAGGTTCTATGCAAGAATACTACTCTGACTTCTTTACTTCTCGGTTATAATTACTTCGGTCCTAATGTAGGGAAAACATTAGCAAAAGCCCTATATAAAAATAATACTTTGACTTCTTTGGATCTTGACTACAATCAATTTGGTTCTAAGGGCAGGAAAGTGCTGAAAGAAGCGTCATGCAAGAATTCTTCTCTAGTTTTGAAGCTTGGCGACTCTGACTATTAGTCTACCTTTAATAATTGAACTGGTTTTGGAAGAAGGAATGACTAACAAAAGCATTTGTAATGTGACTTATTCTGGTAACCGTATCACCTTATAGTTGATGTCAATATTATTTACTGTAATGTCCACTTCGTCGCATTATATAATTATATCAGTTTAATTATTATGCTATATATGTGTTATAATACAAATGAGCCCCACAACAAAAGGATGGGATGAGCTAAAAAATTTTTTTAAATAAAATTCAATATCTTGAAGAATTAGATGATTAGAATAAAATTATACTATCTGGTTTTTCAGGCCATCCCTCTTTTTGTTGTGGGTGTAAATATACTTTTTATTTTCGCATATGATTTATCGGTTAGAGTTGAGGAGAGTGAAGCTTTTAATTTACGAAATTTTCCAATATGCCCAGTTTCTAATTCAAATAATTCTGATTTAGGCTGAGAATTATTAGAAATAAAAATAAGATAATAACAGGCTTTTAAGTTTTCAGTACATATTGACTGTCTCAAGTTTTTAATTTTGTTCCGTTAATGTCCTAATATATAGTTGCAATGAATTTGAATTTTAATAATTTACTAAAACCGACTGTCTTAGTAAAACTTTTTAAGTTAGTAAATTTTCATACACCTACAAAAAAAAAACACAAGAAACAAAACCAAAAAACGAAACCAAAAAAAAACAAGAAACAAAAACAAAAAACGAAACAAAAAAAAAACAAGAAACAAAAACAAAAAAAAAAAAAAAAAAAAGATTAAAAAAAAAATAAATTATTATAATACTTGATTCGTTTTCGGATTTCAATTAAAAATTTTACATGATACGTACAGGAAATTTTTGCGATAAAATTGACGAAAGTTTATTTAATCGATTACATGAAATTATTTAAATTATTTACTAAAACAACTTGAAAGCGCTAAAACTCAAAAGAGCAAAACTTTAGTATTAAACAACGAAAAAGAAATATTTAAAAAAAATTTTAATCAATATGATATGTAATATTTGAAATTTTAGCCACTCTGATCAGTGATGTAATTAGTTTCGTCCAATGGGAAGTTGGAGAAGAAATTATAATTGTAGATCGATTTTAGAATTATTTCTAACACATGCAGAATTCTCCTACATCACTATAATTTAAACGTAGCACTGTCAATATTTCACGACATTCAAATTTATGAAAATTTCTAACCATAATCCATTTTAATAAAACATGGAAACATTACCGAATGAATATCTATTTGAAATATTTAAACTCATAAGAAAAGTTTATTTTCATGCCTTCTTGTAAATCGTCTATGGCGTAGAATTATTATACCAATATTATGGAGTGAGCCAGGTGTTTATTTTGAAGACAAAAAACTTGTGAGATTATGTCTTTCAGCATTAAATGCTGAAGAACAAGCTCTATTAATTCCTTTTAACATAAT
Organism: Dentiscutata erythropus; assembly: GCA_910591965.1. NCBI lineage: Eukaryota > Fungi > Glomeromycota > Glomeromycetes > Diversisporales > Gigasporaceae > Dentiscutata > Dentiscutata erythropus. The sequence continues at coordinate 2,002 of CAJVPY010001908.1, read as the reverse complement.
CTTTCCAAAAAATATGAATCCATTATTTGAATATACAAGTTATATTACATCTGTTGAGTATTTTTTTATAAACCAAGGAATCGATAACTATTATGGAATGATAATTGATGAAAATTATATAATTAAAAGTGCAATCAGATGTTCTTTAGCTCTAATGTTTTCACGATCTAGTAAAGGGCTCAAATATTTAAAATTTGATGATGACATTTATAATAAAACTATATTTATAGAGGAGCTTTGTAAAAACACTTGTATTATTTCCTTACAGTAAGAATATCGAATTGTCATCTTAAAGATAAGGCTTTGGATGATATTCTTAAAAAAAGCATCAGTCTGACTTCATTAAACCTTAGTAACAATCAACGGTCCTGAGGAAACTAAAGCATTAGCAAGGATTCTTTATGCAAAAAATACAACATTAACTTCTTTAACACTTTTTAAAAATCAACTTCATTCTGAAGGAGAAAATTATTAGCGAAAGTTCTCTGCAAAAATATCGTTGTAATAAGCTCGGTTATGAGGGCGGAATAGCATTAGCAGAAGCCCTTTACGTAAATACTACTTTAACTTCTCTAGATCTTTACAAAAAATGAACTTGGCTCTATAGTTGTCAAAGCGATAGCAAAGGCTCTATGCAAAAATCATTCTCTGACTTCTTTGAACCTTGGAAGTAATCAAATTGCTGGTTTCAAAGCAGTGATAGCATTGGTAGAACCCCTTTATACGAATACTGCTTTGATTTCTTTGGATCTTTACTTTAATAATCTTCTTCCTGGTGTGAAAGCTTTAGCAGAGGCTCTATGCAAGAATTCTACTCTAACTTCTTTAGATCTTAGTTTTAATAACCTTGGTCCTAGGGGCGGGATAGAGTTAGCTAAGGCTCTGTGCTTTAACTTATTTAAGCCTTGACAATAATAAATTTGATTCTACGGGTGGGAAAGCGTTAGCGGAGGCTCTACGCAAGAATTCAACTCTAACTTCTTTAAATCTTAGTGGTAATGACTTTGGTCCTGATGTAGGGAAAGCATTAGCAGAGACTCTATATATAAATAATACTTTGACTTCTTTGTACCTTTGCTTTAATAATCTTGGTTCTGATGGTAAGAAGCTGTTAGCTGAAGCACTATGCAAGAATTCAACTCTAACGAAGTTAGATCTTTCCTTTGATGTATCTGAACCTATTGAAGTATTAGATTTCTTTATACCAACATCGAAATTACAGAAGCTCTTCACATAAATACTACTCTCTCTTCCTTAGATCTTTAATTTATGAACTTGGAGTGAAAGCGTTAGCGGAAGCTTTAAGAAGAATTCTACCAAGACTTCTTTGAATCTTACAATAATGGACTTGATTCTAGTTCTAATAGTGTGAAAGCGCTAGCGGATGCTCTCTGCAGAATTCTTTCCTAACTTCATTAAATATTTACTATTATAAACTTGGTTACAACAGTAGAAATTAGGAGAAGCTCTATGCAAGAATTCTACTTTGACTTTTTTGAATTTTGGTAATAATAATCGGCTTGACTTTGATGTTGGAAAAAATTTTAAAAAAGGTCCTTTGTATAAATACTACTTTGACTTTTTTGGAACTTTCATATAATCAACTTGGCTTTAAAGGCAATAAAGCATTAACGGAAGCACTTTCTTTAAATATTTACTATAATCAACTTGGTTTTGAAAGTGGAAAAGCGATAACGATGACTTTATGCAAGAATGCAACCTTAACTTCTCTAAATATTCACTATAAACAACTTGGTTCTGAGGGTAGGAAAGCGTTAGTGAGGCTCTATGCAAAAACTTCTTTAAAACTTGCTGTTAATGGCATTGGTCTTGACGCGGGAAAAGCATTATCAGAGGCTTTATATATAAATAATGCTTTGTCTTCTTCAAACATTACCTTTAATCAATTTGGTTCTGAGGGTGGAAAACTGTTAGAAGAAGCGCTGTACAAAAATACAACTTTGACTTTTTTGTAATTTTAAAATAACCTTTTATAGATTTT
>CAJVPY010001907.1:0-17764 GCA_910591965.1 Dentiscutata erythropus | reverse complement strand
GTACAGAGGATATAGCAAAACTAATATCTCTAGCTAAAAGTTTTAACAATATGAATATAGAGACAAAACAGCAAATAACTACTGATATAAAGCAAAATGTAAAAATCAACTCAATTTTAAAAAAGAGGCTCAAGAAAGGAAAGATATACATAGCTCGATATAGGCATCTAGAAATATATTGTCCCAAAATAAAAACTTATTAAATAAAACTAAATATCATAAAGAGAGAAAAAATTCAGAGTTATACTCTACAATTTGGGATTTACCTTTTGGAGTAAACTTAGCAAAAATCAAAAGATGTTTTAATTAATATGGAAGAGTAGAATTATTAAAATGGCGCACATTGAAAAGATCAGTAGCAGCATATATAAAGATTACTTGTAGAAGTGAAGAACAAAAGCTAAATTTGCAAAATGCATAGGCTATACATTTTGAAGAAGAAAAGACAAGCAGAGTTACAGCAAGTAGATTTGATGTCAAGGAATTAGAAAAAAGAAAAGAATACAGATTAATGCTTAGGAATATTCCGAATTTAGCTCTTGAATTGGTTCTGCTTAGACAACTAAAAAGGTTCAAAGCCAAGATGGTGTTTAAGCTCACCAATAAAAATAATAATCCAAGTAGGAATGCTCTGGTCTACTTTACATCATTAGAAGACCTCAAAACAGCAAAGATATCAGTACTATATTATTTTTACAATAGATTAGAGTGGAGTAGAAATAAGTGTTATATATTAGCTAAAGATACTAGTATCAAAGAAAACCAAGACATAATTGATGTAAGTGAAAGTTACGATAGTCTACACCTAAAAAATCAAGAAGTATATTATAGACAAAGTCTTAAAAGAAGAAGATCACCTAGTAACAACAACAGTAGACAAAGAAGAAATATGAGTGATAACTTTAGATCTCTTAGTAATTCAAGAAAGCTGCTCAGAATGATAGAAAACAATAGAGTATATAGACAGAATCACTTACTGAATCAAGTAGCAACTAGTACAAATAAAATAAAATTAGGTAATACAAAAGAGAAAACAACTGAGAAAAAAGAAATAAGAAATAGCACCTCTAATGTCTTGAAACTTCAAAGTAGTATCCTGGAGCAGATCCTAAACAGACTTCAAAAAATCAAAGAAAAACAGGGGGCTTTAGGCCCCAATCTCTCCTAAAAGGAACCACAGGCGCATCAATGAAACTAAACAAGCAAAATAGCTTGATAGGGCAAATACCACTTAAGATAACTACAAATACTCTAGACTGTGAATTAAAGTTAGCATGCCATAATATCAATAGACTTAAATCAAAAAATCATAAGCTCTTACATTTAATAGATTGGGCAAAAGAGAAAGAAAGAAATATTATAGAAATCATAAAAACAAATATATCAGAAAGAGAAGGTCAATTTATTCTTACATCTGAGAGCCTATTTAAAGGTTATTGGTCAAGCTCATGCTCTAACAAAAAGAAAGGATCAGAAGTAGGAGTCCTTATTAGAGAAAGAATTCACAAATATACAGGAAACATTAAAAGACACAATGAATATTTATTAGAGTTTCATATAATATTAAAGCACTTAAAACTAGCAGTATTAATTGTATACCTTTCACCAAATAACGAAAATCAAATCGATCTAATTAATCAACAAGTTGAAGAAATATATCTTAACATGGCAGCAAATTTCGAGGTAATAGTTATGGGAGATTTCAATCACATAACAACAACAGAACTCGATAAACAGAGCCTTAGTAGCAGAGTTATATACAAAAAACTTCCACTACATAAATAGATGTTAAATCAGAAATTTGTAGATATCTTTCGTCATTTAAATTCTGAGACACAAGCTTATACATGGACAAATGGTAACACAGCCACATGGATTAACCAAATTTGAATTTTCAAAGATGTAGTAGAAAGTCTATATAAAGCAGAAATTCTAGATATGGACTGTATAACAGGAAGTAACCACAACATAACTTTAGTTAGCTTGAACAGTAAAAGTAATATGCAGAACCAAGATTATAATACTACTAAGGCCAAGAAATTTCATTTAAAATTTCTATACAAAAAAGCCACAACTAAAGACTGGAAAGACTACAATTGCATTAAACAAAGACATTAGTATAATATCTCAACAAGACATAGATCATATTTGGGTCTCTATTGAAACAGAAATATTATATGCTGCTAAAAAGAATATTTATTCTCTTTAAAAAAATACCAAACACAATAGAAAACTCAATACCAGCTAAAAAGAAAAATGCAAAGTTGCCTTTATATGAGGATACAATTAGTATTAGTAAAATTTGCCAAGAGTTTAAAAGATTATCAAGAGAAAACAAAAAGCAAAAGCTATACTGGCAGTTTCTAAAAGAAGAAGGCAAGAAATTAGATTGTTACTATACAGAATAAATCTTAGGCAAGAAGTAAACATAATATTAGATGAATCGGCATCAATAGAAGAGTAGGTTCAAGACATCAAGGGGTGGCTTTATATTTTCAATCAAAAATGGGCAGCAGTACTCGAAAAACAAAAGAACAAAAGAATTAAAGAGTATACTGATCAATGTTGCCTTATGATTTAAGACGAACAAAGAAAGATATTAAAAAGCATACTGGATAAGCCATATTCAAAGGCCAGGCTAGATATAATATTAGAGAAGATTAATAATGATTTCTAATTATACACAAACCCTAAAGATGTCTTAACCAAAACTCATAACTTCTTTTAAAATCAATACAACAAAAGCAGTCCAAATATCAATCTCCTTACTTCAAAATAGAAAAAAATATATAAGCCGCAATCAGAAATAAACAAGACTTGGTATACAAGTTTAGAGAATAATATCTCAGAGCCAGAATGGCATAACATGCTTAAGAAGCTTAAGAACAACACAGCACCTAGAATATCAAGAATTGGTTATATATTGATCAAACAAGCAAATTAGTTAACGCATGATTTCTTTAGAAAATTTGATTCTTTATATTTACAATCTGGTAAAATCCTAACTAAATGGAAGTGCAGCCAGATTTACTCTATACCAAAATTGACCGAATGGGATTGTACTCTAAACTCTTTAAGACCAATTGCATTTTTAAAACTTTTCGCAAGTGTGTAACAAAAATTTTGGCAACATGTCTTTCAGAAATTATGACAAAAAACACAATTCTTAAAGGACCAAATTTCACAGGTTTACCTGGAGATGTAATATCTAAAGCAATATGCATACTTAGCAGTATTGCAGAGAATGCAAAAGAACAAGACAAAGAACTATGGCTCTTGTTTCAGGACATGCAAAAAGCATTTGACTTAGTTCCACTCCAAATACTTAAATTAGCAATAGAAAGAATTCGAATCCCAAGCACTCTGATAGATTTCATTATTAACTTGTTTAAAGAAAGAAAAACTAAAATTTTAATAGCAGTGGGCCCTACAGAGAACATCATAGCCTCAAATGGTATTGAGCAAGGAGAAGTACTATCTCTATTAATATAGCATATATTTTATAATCTATTGATACATAGAGTCCAAAGCAATACAAAACTAGGGTATACAGTTCTTTTAAAAGAGCCACTCAACCTAAATCAAAACACTTTTAAAGAAACAAAATATCAACAAGTAGCTCTAGCTTATGCAGACAAAACAACTTGGGTAGCTAATAATAAATCGCTACTAGAGGAAATGCTCAGAATTGCAAAAAAGTTCTATACAATAAATGATATAAAAGTAAATCTAAAAAAGTCAAGACTAATAGTAATCAATCCGTCTGAAAATACAAATAATAGAAACATATTATTAGCAAAAGAAAAAGTCGAAGCTAAAAAAAGTAAAACGCTTACAAGATTTCTAGGAGTATGGTTAAACAGCAAAGCCTAGTCCAACTTGATCATAAAAAAGGCCAAGCTTTTAGTACAATTAATCATCAAAACAATAAGAAACAAGAAGCTCACGCTAAGCCAACTGATTTACTTGAACAATATGTATTTGATTCCAAAGCTATATTATATAAAACAAGTATCTAATCTCTCTAAAAGTGCTTTAGATTCAATATATCAACCTATAATTAAAGTAATAGAGAACAAAATTGATTTACCTTGTACAACAAGCAACTTCTTATTAGTATATAGAAATTTAGGAAATTGCAAATTTCTTTGGCAAGAGCTCTTAACACAGCAAATCACAGATCTTCAACGTAGATTAAATAGCTTAGATTGAGATGGCCAATTAGCAAAAATTTGAATTAAGCAAGGCTTGTTGATGGCAAACATTATTAGTAGAAGCTGGATTTTTGAAGCCGACCCAACGTTAACTTCAATCTGGAAAAATAATACAACATGCTCAATTTTGCACAAGGCAAAGAACTTTAATATAAGCATTAAACCTGTTATTGATCAATGGCATTTTCAAGGAACCGGCCCACAAATCAGAGAAGTTATAGATGTAGCTCTTTTTATAAAGTCATATAAGAATTTAAAAGATCTAGGTATTATATACTGGGATCAACTATTAGACAGAGAGGGAGAAAAACTTCTAATATAGCAGCAACTCAAGATAGCAAAAGGCAAAGCCAGAGTGGGGCAAAAAGCTAAGTAATTGAAGATATTTTACTAGAGAACCCTGGGAGCAGAAAGATCAAAAAAATATATCAAATGCCAGGGCCAAACAATCTTGCGCCAGTAATACCAATAGTGACAATCTCATCAGATAACAGAAAAGAGAATAGATCTTGTTAAACAAAGAAAATGAGGATTTAGAGATAAGAAAGGTTATAAAAAAAGGCAAAAGCAAAATCCTCACAGAATACTTGTCAACAAAAGAAAATAGCTTAATGACGGGTTATGTATAAGTAGAGCAGATTACTAAAACATCATCACCTAAGCAAAATTAAAAATATAGTTGGATTAATCAAAACAACATGCTTACAGTAATTTCAAAGCCACTTCAAAAGATAAATCAAAAACAGATCCCCAAATACAAAGATATTTTGTCTAGCAAAATTAGCAGGTGTAAGAAGTTAAAATCTGATAATAAAGAAAGGGTATTATGTGGATTACAGAACATGGAACTATTAGATAAACAACTGATTTTAGATCAGAATTTCAATATAGATTTGACAAGTAATTTAGAAAGTAGTTTAGATTCTAATATTGGTAGCAATAGAAATAATTTTTGGGTATACACAGATAGGTCACTAATTCATAAGATAGATAGTTGTAGTATAGGTATTGGATGAGTACAGATAGATGAGAAACAAGAAAGGTTATTATAGGAGGGTTCTGCAAAATTGGAGAATTGGCCTTCATCGACAAAACCTAAACTTATTGCAATTTGGCTAGCTCTTTTCACCATTCCAACAAGCAGCAATATTTGGATCTTTTCAGACAGTGCAGTAGTGATTGCCAGTATAGAGAAAATAAAAAATGAATAGAGATTCAACAAAATCTTCAAAGAAAAGAACTAGGACATTTTAATCAAAATAGCAGATCTTATTAAAATTAACTTAGAGTTTAAAAAGATTAAAGGTCATAGCAACAACAAGTGGAATGATAAAGCAGATATATTAGCAAAGAAAGCTACATCATTATCACACTCAACAAACATTTATTTGAACCTAAAAACAAGAATTTCATTTCTGCTATTTTGGGGTAATCATAAAATTGAAAAGTCAACCAGACCTACTCTTAAAAAGATCTTTGAAACCTGGAATGGTACAAACTGGCGATTAACAGAATCAATCAGAGTTATAGAACCTAAAACGAATAACCCCAAATTAGATTGGCACACATATTGGAAAAGGATCAAAAAATTAAAAGGGGTAAAATGTAACTCGCTGCAAAAAAGTAAAAAACTCGCAACACAGTTAAAATGCCTTTTAGGAAACTTACCAGTGCTCAGAACTTTGGCGACAAGAAGACCAGACATCTATACAATCAGCAATTATATAGTTTGCAATAATAGCACTGCAGAAACCCAGGATCACTTGGCAGAATGTTCTTATTACAAGACAACATGGCAACGTATTAAAAACTCAGCAATCGATCTAGTATGGTCCAAATTCACGAAAGAAGAAAAATATCTTTGCTCAAAAAGACTTCTTCATGAGATTTTAATTGGGGTCACAGAAGTAGATAAGATTGAAAAAAGAAAATTGTGGATTAAGGGCTTATCTACTATTGACTCATTTGACAAAATCAAGAATCTCTTAAATTCAACGAAAACAACCACAGATTCGATAGAACTCGCCACGCATATGATCTGGAATAGTTTTTATGACTTTGTATGGAAAGACAGATGCATTAAAGTCAACGAATGGGAAAAAGAACAAAACATAAAGAAGAAGGACAAGAGAAAATCGACTGATAAAGAAAATAACACATTGTCCAATGCTAAAAAGAAAAAGAACAAAATTAGAGTTAAAGAAAAGAAAGTATCAGTAAAAGAAAAGGAGGTTAAAAAAGTGTGGGACGATGCTATTTTGAGTTGGATACAAAAGAGTGTAAATCCCTTTTGGACAAGTTCTTAAAAAAGAGCACTTTTTCTAGCTTATCCGTGAGCTAGTGCGATGGGTTGCACCTAGGTACCTTTATAGGCAACCGGGTGAAGTTGGGCTTATATTTAGTCTTAGAAATAAATATATATAAATTGAATGTACTAAAATTAAGAGGTCAAGTCACGGCAAGACCTGTCAAAGAATAAATATATATATATATATATATATATAGCAGGTTTTTAAATACGGATATCACTGTATGTGGAGCTTGTTAGCAATATCAGTGCAATAACCACACTTGGGCACTTCATAACAGCCGGGTATATGCTTAATCCATAAATTAGATAGTTAATTTGTAAATTTACAAAAACTCTAATAAATTAGTGCGAGGTTATTAAAGGAAAAAAAAAAATTAAAATTTTAAAAAAGTTTGCAGGCAAATTTGTCTACAATACAAATTAAGAGATAGCAAAATTAGCATCTAGGAAACTTTACTCAGTATATAAACTAGCAAAATTTATCAATTTCAATCTATTCTATTTCAGAATTTGGTCAATTTACTGGATTTTAATTGTGCAACTACTTTATTTTTTTTTAAAAAAAAAAATTTTAAAGGTGTAGCACCTGCACTTAGACTTTATTAATACTTAAATAATTGATATATAATAGTATCTATATATATACATATTAGTTCAAGTACTAAGACTAGAATATCAAATATATAAACTATTTATCCATAGCTAAACCCCACCAGAGCCGACCATATTCCCACTACACAGCTGACCTGGATTTGTATATCCCTCCCAAACTACCAATTTGTATTTACATGTCTGCCATATTACCTGTATTACCTACTCTTTCAACTTCCAAATTAGTGTGTATTGCTCCAGATAAGCACTTGTTGCTTCTGGTTTGGTGTGTCTGACAAAAAATTACTCTCTTAGTCCCTACTGGTGTACTTTCAGGAGTTTGTATCTCAATCCATGCAGCTGCCTCTACCCAATTGGGTAAGTATTTCAAGCCCGCATGCTGCCATAACTAGCTGGTTTTCTGCGACTTTGGAACCCAGGTCTTAACGTATCTATTTTGGTAATTGTGCTAACGACTGTACTTTCCAATATGATGATGAGTCCCCAGATATGTTTTGCAGAATACTTCTAGTAGTTAATATAGTTAGATAGTATCATGAGGCTTAGAGGTAACAGGTATGTCATTGTTTCTCTTTATAGTGATTTTTGGCAGTTGTAGCTCCAATTACCACTGCATGCATTTATATCAGCTATACCTTATTGGTGTTCTCAAGTTCTCTTAATACCCAAAGGCTTCTATATAGGTATGATCAGAGCTCGTTAAATCTATCAACATGTACATGCCTCCATGCTTCAACTTCTTATTGGCCAGTGAGTTCTGTACTGCCAGAGGTGTTTCAAATCTGGTAAAGCCAATTTTTTATTACAGGTTCCTTTGTGTTTACCACATTTCTTACTACTTCCAATTCTAGTTATTGCCTGGTCATCCTCCTAAACAAGATCCCCAATGCCACCTTAGGGGTTGTTGGTACTACCTTGCCAATCGCAGATTTATACACACAATTTTTGTGTAATAGAATCTTCTATAATGACCAATATTATATATAGTGCCAACTACTCCACAATGGACTTCCTTCCAGAAATTCCTAATCCAGACTTGTATTCACTTGGACTTCCCAAGGCAGATACTTCCAAATATTCATAAGTAAACATACTTACTAGGACTTGAACCCGAAACTCGCTTAAGTGTCTAGGGTAGTGATTGGACCTGTTCAACCCAGGTGACACGTCGGGCTGATCTGGGTAAACTGACGGGTATTCCCAGCCAATCGCTAATGTTTGTTTACATTGGGTAAAATTGGATATGTTAAAGTTTAACACATCCTATTTTACCCGATATAAACAAATATTAGCAATTGGCTGAGAATACCCGTCAGTCTACCCGGATCAGCCCGACGGGTCACCCGGGTTGAACGGGTCCAATCACTAGTCTAGGGATTTACTTATTTATGCTTGTAATACAAATCACGTGCCAATAGTACATATTTATTTGTTTATATTTTTGCTAATATAATATAAGATAAGAACGGCGTTAAGGTTAAGCCTAAAGTTGAAATAAAACAACATTTATAGTAAAATTTTGCAAGGAATTTTTTTTATTAAACCATAAAAAGTAATTTTTTAGGTCAAATTTTGAGTTATTAATGATTTTTTGAAAAAGCCTTCGATTTTACATTATATATATATTACACCTAATCTTGAAATCTACATAGGAAAATTTTTTTTTTGGGTTTGTATTATAGGTGCAAATAAGTATACGTGGGTGTCTAGACCACTAGGCTGCAGAATCTCAACTCTTTACAACTACTCTATTCTGGTTTATGATATATTAAATTATCTTAAATATAGATATATATAACTTAACTAACTATTAGTACATTCATTACATTAAAATTTATATATCTATATTTTGTGAGAATAATAACTATTAACTGTTATCATTCATCAATAGTTAACTATTATTTTATTGCATTATACAAGACATTATGACAATATGATCTTGTTGAGAAAAATAACTATTATTATGCTATATCAAATATAGGATATTAAGTTATAATCATTAGCTTCTACACTATATAGGCTATTATGACATCACAATATCAAGAGAAATATAACTGATTTAATAGTTTTTAAAAGTTAGAGGTTCTGTATATAAGGCCAAATTTATCTAATAAATTTGTCTTATTTTTATTAACTTCACCTCATATTACAATTTTAAGAGAAATATAATTGTTAACAAAATATTAACAGTTTTAAGAAGTCAGAGTTATTGTATATAGAGCCATTAAGATATCATAATTTTAAGAGGAATATAACTATTAATAAAAGGTTAGAGCAGTGTTATTTATTTTCTAATTTTTTTATTAGAGGCTTACTCCCTAGTTTTTAATGTATAATTTATTAGGTTTTATATATAAAATTTTAATTTTTTAATTTCTCCTTTTCTAGAAAATTATCTGATAATTGTTAGCTTTTTTTAAAAGGTTAGGAGATTATTAGTAAAAAAATTTTTAATAATCTCAGATTAGTCATATTAGATTCAAATTTAGAGATTGTTTAATCCTAGATTAATTTAGATTTTTAACCTGATTTGGAACACTAGTTTATAATTTAAACAATAAAAGATTTTTATAGCAAAGCCTGGTATAGCAATGTAGAAGTTGTTATAGATTCTAAAGAACTATTAGAATATTTGTCAGATGATGAAATTTGCTATAGACCGGTATTTGTTGTATTTTTATTTTTTTTTAAATTTTATAAAATATTAAATATTTAATATTTAATAATTATAATTAATAATTATTTAGCACTTTGTGCAGAACCCCAGACATCTCTGATATAGGTCATATTTTTTTTTTAGCAAATTGCAGAAAATTTGAGTAGGAGTTCAAATTTAAGTTTTAGCAAATTGATATAAATTTTAAAATAGGTTATAATTAACTATTTCATCAAATTACATCTATTTTATACATGTTATATTTTATTTTTTAGCAAATTACCTACATTTTGGAAAATTATACTCAAGAATAAGCTACTTTTTTTTTAAACTACTATGATTTTTCAAATTTTAAAAAAAAGTGCTTAATTTTTGATTTTTTGATCAAACCTCCTTTTTTTAAAATTTTTAAGAATTTAAAATTAAAGGAGTTTCCTAGGCTTCGCACCCCTGCGTTATAATTATGCATCACCTGACCAATTAGATTTGAAGATTAGGTGTAACATGCAAATTAATTTTGTATAACAAAAAATAGGATTTTTTGGATTTTTTGCAATATCTCAAAATTTTGTCTATGAAACCACCTTTCATGTTCTAACAAAAAAAATTTCTTACAAAATTTTAGTATATACTAACTCTACCCTAACCTTAACCTTAGCTCTAACCCTAACTCTAATCTAAATCTAATTAATTTTTTATATAAAAATTGGTTTGATACGGATTTACAAATTATAATTTATATATTCATGTGATGAATTAGCACATCGCAGAGTGCAGTATATATATTTATTCAAAATTAAATATGCCAAAATAATGTATTTTTGTGTACTGAACAAGTTTACTTAGGACATAAAGTTAGAATCAATTAGAAAAATTTGATAATAATAGTATTTATTAGTATTTTATCAATAAAATTATATAAATATTAAGATTCTTAAAATTTTACTAATTGATTATAACTTTATGCTCTAAGTAAACTTATTCAGTATACAAAAATACAATATTTTAATATATTTAATTTTATATTTCCTAAAAATTTAAGAAAAGATGCTTAATTTTGGATATTTTGATCAAAATATCTAAAATTAAGCATCTTCTCTTAAATTTTCATGAAATATAAAATTAAATATGCTGAAATATTGTATTTTTGTATATTAAACAAGTTTACTTAGAGCATAAAGTTAGAATCAAGATTTTTAAAATTTTACTAATTGATTATAACTTTATGCTCTAATAAACCTTGTTTAGCACACAAAAATATATTATTCTAGCATATTTAATTTTATATTTCCTGAAAATTTAAGAGAAAATACTTATTTTAATCAAAATATCCAAAATTAAGTGTCTTCTCTTAAATATTTATGAAATATAAAATTAAATATATCAGAATAATTTTATATAATTTATTAATAAAATATCAAAAAATGCTATGATTCTCAAAATTGTACTAAATAATTCTAACTTTATGTTCTAATAAATCTTGCTCAGCACACAAAATACATTATTCTGGCATATTTAATTTTATATTTCATAAAAATTTAAGAGAAGATGCTTAATTAGATATTTTGATTAAAATATCCAAAATTAAGCATCTTCTCTTAAATTTTCAGAAAATATAAAATTAAATATATCAGAATAATGTATTTTTGTATGTTGAACAAGATTTATTAGAGTATAAAGTTATAATTAATTAGTAAAATTTTGAGAATCTTAATATTTTATATAATTTTATTAATTAAAATACTAAAAAATACTAAAATTGTTGAATTTTTACCAAATGATTCTAACTTTATACTTTAAGTAAACTTGTTCAGTACACAAAAATACATTATTCCAGTATATTTAATTTTATATTTATTAAAAATAGATATAATAATTTAATTTTTAGCAAATTAGGCTAATTTTATATATAATAATTGAATTTTTAGCAAATTAGGCTAATTTTATATATAATAATTAAATTTTTAGCAAATTTACTTAATTTTAGGAGTAGCAAAAACCTTTAAATTTATGCAGATTAATTATGACCTATATTAGAGATATCCAGGTTCTCTTTGTGCCAAATAACTGAGTTATTGCTATATGCTATTTATTTGGTTGATTTAAGCACTAAAGATACTTAAAATTTAACTAGTCAAATCATATAGCAAATAACAATAAGGCACAATAGTGTTTTAATACTAGTAAAGTGTAATAGCGCTTTACTAGTATTAGAACAACTATTGTACTGTAGTTATGAGTACTTCATGCTTAAATAACTGGTTTATTTAGTATTTATATTTATTAAATTTTGTTAAAATTTTATTTTTATGTATATGAGTTATGCATGTTGTTTGAATATATTTTAAACCCAGTACAGATTTAAAATAATTGTCTGAAAGATACTACTGGGTAGGTTAATAGTATATCTGATATCTGTGTATTAACAAATTCTAAAACCTGATTGGCTAAATCAGATGTAATAAAAAAGATTAAAAAAAACAATTGAAACTAATATTTATTAGTTAGATTATACATAATATAAAAAACAAACTAACATGTAGTCAAATTTATCACTTGATGCTTATTAGTTAGATTAGCTATAATATATAAAAAGAAAAAAAAGCTAATTTTATTGCAAAAACAAACAATTTTAAATGCTGTATAAATTAAAAAATTTAAAATTTATATTTGGTTGAATAGTTTTTATTTATCTAGTTTAAATAATATGTGTAACTTATATGCATAAAAATAATAAAATTTAAATACAAATAATAGTTGGTAACTGCAAAATCTGATAAATAGAAAATGCCAAATAAATATATTTATTACTTAATATCGAAACTACTTAAAAAAAAGCACCTAATTTTGTATTAATTCAATAGTATGTTTTTAAGTCTACAGATGATCTATATTATTATAGATGTTTTGGACTTAAAAAAACTGAATTATATAAAATCATAGATATTGAAGCAATTAAAAATCATGTTTATATAATTTTACATTTTGATAAATCTAATGATTATTTAGTTAATAAGTATATGTTCTAAAAATATTAAATCAGTTTAAATAAAATCAAATAGTCATATATTTTTAATAAATACTAAATAGTAAAACTAAAATAAAGTTAAAGACTTTGATTAATAAGTATATGTTTTAAAAAATTTTATTAATAAATAAATATTCTAAAAAAATTAAATCAGCTTAAATTATATTGAATAGGTTCACAAATAACATATATTTTAGTAAACACAAAATAGTAAAACTAAAATAAATTTAAAAATTTATATAATAAATAAATAAATTAGCAATAATATATAATTAATTTAAATTAAATTGTAATAGTAATCATAATCAACTCTTTCTGTCGATCACCCAAACCAAATTTTACACTAACAAAAAAACTAAAAGAAAATCTGTTGGAGAGTTGAGTAGACTATAGTAGTGGTTTGAGATTCAAATATAGGTCAACTTTGCTTTGGGAGACTCCTTGCCTTGTTCGGCATGCAAGCCAGAAGCCTTGTTAAGAGGAAAATGCAGGTGGCACTCTTGGCTAGTAAAAATTTTGGTGGACAACAAAAGCTCCGTTAACGAAGCTACATAGACTATAGCTCTGAGAGAACTTTAGTAGTGGTTTTAACTAAGTTACTACGAGAACTCTTCTCTATATTCGGTATGCAAGCCAGAAGCAAACATACAAAGAAGGAAAAGGCAGGTGGCACTCTATGTATGTAAATTTTGATAGACCAAGAGAAAATGTCTGTCGATGAAACTACAAAGTTCATCCTTGGAGTTCAGGGGTACAACAGATTCTTTATCTTTTTTTTTAACACACTCTCTTAAAATTTGGCTTTCCTGCACCTATCTCCTACTCATCATTGTTTTTTTTACAAACTTTTTTGAAAAGCTGGAGATTTGGCTGCCCTCCTTCAAACGATTGACATTGTTTACTACTTTTATTTTTAGAAGTTGTTATTGCGATATGGCGAATTAGAAAAACAACAAACACGTGTAGAGTGTGTGGCGATTTCTATTATTGGATTTAATATGTGAAAGAGTTTCTGGTCCTTTTTTAGTATACTTTTGTTAATATCATGTGAGATATATGTTATTTCGAAATTACATGTATAATATTTTTTTAACCTGGCACGGGTTATAATAGTGCTCTTGCCATTTTTGTTTCTTCTTTTTTTATCCTGTCTTTTTTTTTTTTCTTTCTTTATAGGGTTTTTATATAGTTTTTTTTGTGGTATTTACTTTGGTATTTCCCCTTTTTTGGTTTTAAACTTCCCCTTTTTTCTTTAATCTTGAAGTTTTTTCGTTAAGTAGTTAGAAGTTTTTCTTTCTACTTGGGAAGTTAGAAGAAGATTTAAAGTTTAAAAGGAGGAGGCAATTTTGATGGCCATAAATGCCGCTTAGTGATATATTAGATTTCTTCATTTGCAGGAGGGTTTAGTATTGAGAGAAAATTTTTACTATAGCAGATCGCACATGGGTAATTTGGACTTTTGTTGTATAAGACTCTCGTTGCAAAGAGCTGGGTGAGTCAATACTTGTAAATTAGGAGTAACATGTTAGCCCAGTGTTAAAGTTAGCTTATGCATGAAATAGATATGAAATAGATCTGTGAGATTTATACCTAATAAAGTATTGGCAAGATTGCCGAATATTTTAAAAAAAAAATTTATATAAATTAATTTAAATAATTGCTATTCGTATCCATATAAATTAAAGTTTTTTTGAAATTGAATGAAGATACCTCGACAACCTTCAAATTAAATTCGACAAACTTTTTTATTTGAATTCTATGCATTCATAAAATCAAATAAAAAAAAGCTCATTGAATTTTGCCTGGTGGTTGCTGAGATATCTTCGCTCAAAGTCTTTAAATGTCAATCAAAACTCAATTTTTTTTTATTTTTTGAACGAAGATATCTCAACACTTACCAAGCCAAATTTGATGAACTTTTTTTTATTTGAATTCTAAGAATCTGTAAAATTCAAATAAAAAAAGTTTGTTGAATTTGGCTTGATAATTGTCAAGATATCTTCATTCAAATTTTTAAAAACTCAATACCTATGAATAGAAGCTACAAATTTTTTTTTTCTTTGAGCAAAGATATCTCAGTAACTATCAAGCCAAATTTGATGACACTTTTTTATTTAAGTTCTATGAATCTGTAAGATCCAAATAAAAAAAGATTTTATCGAATTTGATCCAGTGGCTGTTAAGATACCTTTGTTTAAACATTGAAAAAAATTTTGGCATAGCTTCTACTTTTATAGATGTTGAGTTTTTTTAAAAATTTGATCGAAGATATTTTGACAATCATTAAGCCAAATTCAACAAACTTTTTTTATTTGAATTCTACAGATTCTTAGAATTCGAATAAAAAAATGATTATCGAATTTGGCTTGGTGAGTGTTGAGATATCTTCACTCAAAAAAAAAAAATTAGTTTGATTGACATTTTAAAACTTTAAGCAAAGATATCTCAGCAACTACTAGACAAAATTCAATGAACTTTTTTTTATTTGAGTTCTATGAATGCAAAGAATTCGAATAAAAAAGTCTGTCAAATTTAACTTGGTGGTTGTCAAGTTATCTTCGCTCAAAGTTCAAAAAAACTTTAATTTGTATAGAGGGTATAGCTAGCAAATTTGGAGATATGAATAGCAATTCCCTTAATTTACATATAATTTTTAAATTATCTTTTTTATTTTTTTTTTAGGTTATCATGTATTTTATTTTTTTTTGATTTTTTTTTCTTTATATTTATATTTTTATTTTTATATTTTTTTTTCTTTATATTTATATTTTTGTTTTTTTGTTTTTTTTTTTCTTTATATTTATATTTTTGTTTTTTTTTTTGTTTATTTAAGTCTTTTTACAATTTTTTTTTAAACTATTGTTTTATTTTTTTTTAAATTATCATTTTTACTTTACAGCTAGACAGGTATAATGTGAAAATTATATTTTTTAAATAACTGTAACTTGAAATTTCAACTATTAAATGAAACCAAATTCTTACACTCTAATATAAAAAATTCTAATTTCTAACCTAACTTTAATGTATATTTTTTACTTTAAAATATTACACGTATTGAAATTAGTTTAATTCATTAAAAAGATCTGATTGGTGCATATTTGTTGATATCTCAAGCTAATGAAATTAAAAATCTCTAGTAATAATATTAAATACTTTTTTCGAGCTTTGAATGAAAACATTTTAGCAATTATCTATCTAATTCAATCAAAGTTTGAAAAAACTTAACTGTTGACTTTGTTTAATAATCACCTAAATTCTTTTTAATTTTGAATAATATTTTTCTGACAGCAAAATCAGTAAAGTTTTTATAATAAAAAAAACTTTCATTGATTTTAAAAAATATGCAATGCATGATTCTTACTGTAATAGCCCACTGAGTTTATAAACATACTGTGCTTAGATTTGATTAGCCAACTTCGATAATAAATTATTAAATATTTAAGAGCAAAAAGGGCGATTAAATTTATTTTTTAAAAAAAATTTAATATATTAGTCTAAAATTTTGAGTCAGGTTGAAGCTCTAACCTGAAGATTTTCAACCCAATTCTACCTGACATGTTTAGAGCACTAATTATTTTAAATTTCTTTGAAAAGATCTGTTTTCGTTCAAACAAACCTTTATTCATTTCTAATTATTTTTTGATAAAGATTCATTTAAAATAATTTTGATAAAGTTTCAATTTCTATTATCTATTTTACGAAGCCTTTATTCATTTTTAATCATTTTTTGACAAAAATTAATTTTTAAAAATTGTATAAAACTTCAATTCCTATTCTTTGGCAAGATTTATTTTCATTTAAATGAAGGTATCTACTTATTTCTAATTCGTTTTTTATTTCTTGCCGAAGATGAAAAATTCACTTTTAAAAAATTAAACTAAATTTTGATTTCTATTTTTGGCAAGATCCATTTTTATTTAAACAAAATCATTTTTTTGTTTCTAATTATTTTTTGTTTCTTGCTGAAGACAAAAAATATATTAATAATATAAACATAAAATTTTTTATTTGGATTTCATTTAACCTAATTTTTTATGTATTCTTGACAAATATCTTGGTTGCTTGAAATCCTAATTTGAGATTTATTTTTAAACCAGTCAATCATATTTAACTTTTTTAATAGAGGCTCCTGTTCAAGTAATATATTTGTTATAAAAGTTTAATTTATATTCAATTCCTTCTTGTTAAGGTTTATTAGATTTTGAACACGCATTTGAATGAAAATTTAAAATTGATAACATTATTGTTGACAATTATTATACGAATTAATAACTTAATCGGATCAGCTTAAAAATCATCTGGCAAATTTTTTATAATTTGTTTTGTAAATTATCAGTTTTTTTTTCTTTAATTTAACTTTTAAAATTAATATAATGTATTTATTTAAATTAACTTTAAATTATCAGTTTTTCTTTATTTTTATTAAATTATCAATTTTTATTAATAACTTGCACATTACATGGTTATGTAACTTTCGCCACTTGGTGAAGTTTCAAACTCTGTTTCAGCGAAGTTTGAATTTTGCCAATTTCACATAAATGCAAAATAGCAAAAGTCATGTGATGCACCACTAAGGCAGACTTTAAAAATCTTTGATTTTACAGAGTTACTTATGACACACTAGTCTCTGTCACAAAAAAAGTAATAGGCCCCATGAAATACCCCTGCTAACGCAGAGGTATTCATGGGGCCCATTACTTTTTTTGTGACAGAGAAAGCATATTATAAGTAGGATGTGTTTAGTTTTGTATTGGAATGAACGTGATTTCTATAGTGATTTACTGTAAAAAAATTCTGGTTTACTGTACTTACTCACTATAGTGATATGAGTGATTTAGATATGGATATGTTAGTTTTGTATTATAATTGTGATTTCTATAGGGATTTACTGTAATAGTGGTACAAGTGATTTAGATATGGATATGTTAGTTTTGTATTATGAT
>CAJVPY010001906.1:0-17766 GCA_910591965.1 Dentiscutata erythropus | reverse complement strand
CCAGATTAACATTATATCAAAACTCCACTACTACTTTTAACAATAATATTGATCAATATATTCAAAAATTACTCTTTCAAAACTTTACAATTTTCTTATATATTAATTAATTATAATAACCTTACAAATCTCTTATTTATTTATTATATACCTAATTAACAACCTAACCTTTATTCAAAATTTATTAAGATTTGATATTTTCAAAACTATACTAAATTCTAAAAAACTCTTTTCATAATACAAACTCTATACTTCAACTACTACCTACAATATTTACACTATTGCTAACTTTGCCAAAATTTTCCGCCTGACACAACATCTTCACCTCTCTAACCTCTGTGTATACTTTCTTTTCAAATCAAGAAAATAATTCAAAACACGTTCATCCTGTCCACTTTTTGAATTTTGTTTTGCTCTTTGTTCTTGAACTCAGTCTTCTATTTCTTCCAACCTTTTCTTTATAGACTTCTCCTCATTT
The DNA here is from genome assembly GCA_910591965.1 of Dentiscutata erythropus. Lineage (NCBI taxonomy): Eukaryota > Fungi > Glomeromycota > Glomeromycetes > Diversisporales > Gigasporaceae > Dentiscutata > Dentiscutata erythropus. Next base: position 17,288 of record CAJVPY010001906.1, on the reverse strand, counting down.
CGTAAACTATACAATTAATTTCTTTTTATTAACTTTTTTAAATATAACTTTATTGTCAACCTATATATATTAGTAATACAAATACATATCTATCCACTCTTGAAAACCCAACTGATAAAAAATTATAAGGATAAATTTCTTTAGCCCGCTCTTCTGAAATTTTACTAATGTTTTCCACAACTTCAACTTGCGACAAAAGCATTTCTTCTTCACGAGTTAAAGCTACAACATTATCCTGAACCAAATCCTCTTTTTCTTTTGGAAGCAAATCTTCTATCTCTTTCAGAGGCAAACTTCTCTTAAAACTCCTTTTCAAATAACTTCTAAAATAACTTCGTCGACTTATTTTTAGTCTAAAATGTAAACCAACTTTAAACAAAAAACTTTAAAATAAATATATCTATTGTATAACACAAAATCTTCTGACAATTAACACGTGATCAAATCAGACAATCTAATTGGTAAATCTTATCCAAATCAAACTTTCAAAAAACGTACAAAAATGATTTCCATTATCATAACGTTTGTAGTATAGTGGTTAGGGCATAATGCACTGCAGGGCTGTACATTCAAACTCTATAGTAGCATGTTTAGACCCGGTGCACTGAGGTAGCATTATCTACTACAATACGAATATATTCTTTTTCTTTTTTTCACTTTAATTATTATTTATTTAGCTTTTTCTTATAAGTTCTCTTATACATTATGCTTTAAATACATAGCACTGCAGGGTTATAAATTAAAATTTTTATATTTTTTTTCTTTTTTAAATACTATTATTATCTTTCATTTTATTTTTTTTTATCTATCTAACCTTACTCTTTATTATTATTATTATTTATTTTACAATATCCTTTTAGCTCTATCTTAACTACCTCAATTTTTATACATATATATACACTACTATCTTATACTAACAAGGTTTTCCCCCAGCCTTTCTTTAGCTAATAGTAGTTTACTAACTTAAATTAGCTTTAAAATAGAAAATTGGAGGTGTAATATCACGTCAATCTTGATGCTATAGAAATTCTATCTGTTTAACTATTATGTATTCATGTGATACTTTGTAAAAGATATTCGCTTTTCTATATATGACATTGACAATAATAATAATAATAATAATAATAAAAAAAGTATACAGAAATTATGTAATTAAAATTAATTTATGGATATTATATTATATATAACAGTGTATGAATTTCATTTTTTCATATAATAATATGTATTAAATTTTTTGGATGTTCAGTTTCTATGCAGTGATTATACAACCCGTGCTTACCTGCATTTCTGTGTATCAAGTTTTCATAGAGAGTATTAGAATTTGAATAAAAAAAAAGTTTATTAAATTTAGTCAAGTAGATGTCAAGATATCTTTGATCAAAGATTTATAATGTTTTTAATGTTTTTCAAATATATGTTAAGACATTGATCAAAAATATCTTAATACCCATCTGACCAAATTTAATTAACTTTTTATTATTCTAATTGTAGAAAAAGGTAGAATCTAAATTAAAAAAATTAATCAAATTTGGTTATGTAGATGTTAAGATATCTTTGAGCAAAGTATAAAAAATTTTGTAAATAATTAAAATAATCTAGCATTATTAACAAAATATGGTATTATTAAATTAAAAATCTAGATATTATTATAAAAATTATGTAATAGCATATTTTTATAGAGAGTATATCTAGATATAACAACTACTCTTATATTTTTATAGAATACAAAACCAGTTATTAGATTTGGGAATAGAATTTGTAATTAGGATTTGGAATTTTGGGTTGGGATTTGGGATTTAGGTTTGAAGATTTTTAGTTTTGTCAACAAGTATAGTTATATTGAATATACATCCTATACTTATACGTATCAGACTAAATTATGCTTATAATTAAAACCCATCACGGCAAATTTATGAAATTCGTATTATTTATTTCCTGGGGAGAAGAAATTATAACGGAGGTTACCAATGATCATAGTACATGGATGGCCCGAAGGTCCATCCACGTGATAACCTCCGTTATAATCCCCCCAGGAAATAAATACGTAATCCCCAGGAGCGTCTCACTAGATGTTAATCGGACTACCTTACAATTTTTTTACACGTGTTCCATATTTATATTCGTATTGTGCTTTACTAACTTTTGGGCTTCGCTTTATTATTTTTTTATTTACATCATTTTTATTGTTTTACTCTTTTTATCACCTTTGCATTTTTCTTCTACGTTAAACTTTTTTCAACCACTTATTTTCACTTTGCACTTATCTGCCTTTTTTTTAGCTTCATTTTACTGTGTATATTTACTTTGGCTTTTAAAGTTCTTTAGATAAAACGTGAAAAATACAAAAAAGAAAAATGATTCAAATAAAAATTAAGCATTAAAAATTAGAGTTTCCCGATGATCAATATGAGACCGGGAATCTTCCGTGGGAAGATTCCTGGTCACAATATGATTATTATAAATATGGTTAATGACGTGTAAAAAATAATAATGAAGGTGACACTTAGTGCGACAGGGGATTAGGTTGCAAATTTAAATTTTAGTCACAAATTTCAAACTTGTTAGCAAATTGTAACTAAATATAGAGATTAAATTTTAATAAAAATAGATTAACCAAAAATATTTGTATTATACAATAATAATAAATTTTTATTAATTAATTGATCATAGTAAACCACGAAAATTTTTTTTAGACTTCTTATCTAGATTGACAACGACGATGCATCTCATTAGATACCACAACTTGATAATTTTGATGCTTCATCCAAAATCTATATTTACATATTTTCAAATTTTGGGGTATTTCATAAGTTTATCGCAATGCTATATTTTAAGGTGTTCTCAAGCACCTCAATTAATGGGTCAAAGTATGTCGAAAATGCGCCGGGAATTAAATTTTAATTAACAGAAAATATTTTTAATCGAGCCTGTCATAAGATAAGTAAGGTAGTTTGTTATGAAAGAAAAAATTTAAATAGTGAAAAATGAACTGTGAGCTTACCAGTCCCGAACTACCTTTTTTTATTGCGCTGACTTATAAAAATTAAAATGAATAAAGCATTGTTCAAGTGTTTTCATACTTTTTATTATGAATTTTCATTATCAATACACTTTTTTTAAAAAATTTTTAATAGACTATTTAAAATCCTCTCAAGCAGTGATTTGAGATCTTTATTAGATCTATCGTTGAAATTGAGCATTGCTAAAATTATTAGAAAATCACAGGAATGGTAATGTTTGAGCATATCTCAATAATATTGTCATTCTTATTAATGACTTTTATACAAAATATCATGACAATAGCCAAAAATTACATCATAATACTACTATGAAATCAAATTTAGGTTGATGCTTGAGAACACCCTTAAACTATATTTTGAGCCTTTACTGATTAATGCAGAAATAAATTCTATGCATTACATAATAGGATCTATTTAAAATTTTGTAATCAAGATACTTAATATTTTACAACAAAACATAAAGAATTAAATGGAAGAATTAGGTTTTTAATCTATCAATGAGAATGTTTATAACAGTATATTCTATTCATTATCATTCTATTATCAGATATGGTCAGGTCTAATTTTATGTGTTGATAAAGATTTATGTCTATGTGTCACGTATATGATGGTAATCGAAGTAAAAGCGATGATAGAATAATAACAATAATAGAGTAGAATATAAGGATATAAATAAGAAATGTAAAGGGAAAGATCTAGAGATTAATATTAACTTTGAATAGATTAGTTTAGTTAGAGCTTTGCATATTCTGAATAAAGAGAATAATCAATATTATTGTCAATAACATTTAAATAAGCGAGTGTTAGATCCATATCTGGTTAGATTTCGGTGCTAAACTGCTAGTATCGCTCAACCCCGTGACACTATGCCATACTTTTTTCTCCAAAACTATGAGGTGCTTTTATTAATCAAAATATCCGGTATCTTCAGCTCATATAGTTTACTGCCTATAAAAAAGGGTTTCAAGTAATGCTATAATATATAATATATAATTTATTAAACAAACCAAGAATAATAATTACCTTGATATTTATAACCCCTATTAAATGAAATAAAATTACTTTTATAATGTGATTCAACATCGAATTGTATATCTTCATTTGTTGACTTTTTTAGTTTTTCATCGGATTCAGACAATTTTAATAAAATATCTTCATTATTCTGCCATTCTGCAAAAATATCATAAATTTCTTTTGCTGTTGGCCGATTTTTTGGATCCATGTTCCAACATTTCTTCATTAAATCTGCATAGCATATTGCTGTATTTTCATAAATATTTGGTCGTAAACCATTACATACTTGTAATTGGAATTGTAAGTCTGATATTTGCTCATAAGGAACAGGTATACCGTACAAAATTTCCCACATAATTATACCAAATGAATAAATATCGGATTTTTTAGTATATGGTTGTTGGTTCAAAACTTCAGGAGCAATATATGGTAAAATTCCATAAACTCCATCAGATCTTGATTTTAATGCACTATTAGCCGCAATTGAAAGCCCTAAATCTGCAATATATGCACTTTTTAGGCTATTTAAAAGTATATTTCCACTATGTAAATCTCGATGAATAAGTTCTTGAGAATGAATTATTAGAAGATCTGATGCAATACATTGTAACAGATTTAATTTATCTTTCCAATCCATTTGTGCTATAGTGTGTAGATTTTCTCGTAAGCAACCTTCAAAAGCATATTCCATGACAAGAATATAATTTTTAGAAATTTTATCTTTTGATATACCGAAACATCTTAAAAAAGTTGGATCTTTAAGACCGATATCACAATATGCTTTTAACTTATTATTAAAGGAAATATATATTTAAATTGTTAATTTAATAATAAATCATGAATAATCTGCTAATAGTATATTCAAAAAGGCTACCTCTCTTAAAAATTCTTTACGATGGTTATTTGATTCATGAAGTAATTTAAGTGCAACAGGACTGTATAAGTATCGACATTTACTTAAACAATAAGCACGGTATACAGTTGCAAATCCACCTCTACCTATTTCTTCAATATTTTTAAAATCATCATAAGAAATCCAGAATAACTTATTTTTACTTTCGATAAATATTTTTTTTAAATCATCTTCAATTTCTAAATTATACATCCATTCATTTGTAGCTAATATTTATAAAATTCATCAATTTTAGAGTATAAATAAGTTAATAACAATATTAACAATAACTTAAATATAATAGATAATACCTAATGTTAAATCTTTTTCCCTAATCAGCGATTTTATATTTAGAGTTATTAAATAAGTATATAATGCCGATATATAATGAATGAATGTTGTAATCTGTTACCCTGGAGACATGCGCGGACTCCAAATCCACCAATATAGTACTAAGATCAGGTGTGGCTCGAAATTTTACTTATAAAACAATTTTTTTAAAAATACTTAGGTTATAATTCTGCCCTAACTTTAACACTGATATAAACCATCGTGTTTTTTGATTTAATTAGATCTGATCTTATTACGTATTTGGTTGTGATGCGTCACATATATCCGCGTAAATTTGAAATCAAATTAAGATTTACCTTTGATACCAATATTTGGCTTCATCTAAATTTCTCGTTATTCCAATACCATTCCGATAACATTCTGCAACTTTTGACATTCCATTAATGAATCCCATCTCTGCAGATTTCTGATAATAAGCGAAAGCCTTATGTTCATCCTTTTCAATTCCAATTCCATGGCGGTAACAATCTGCAGCATGGTTTATTCCAAAAGCTTCCCCCATCTCTGCAGATTTTTGAAAGTAAATGAATGCCTTATGTTCATCCTTTTCGACTACAATTCCATAAAGATAATAAAATCCAACAGCACCCATTCCGTGTGAATTCCCCATATTTGCTGATTTTTGAGCACAGGCGAATGCCTTACGCTCGTCCTTTTCAACCCATTTACCAAAACAATAACAACATGTAAGAATGAGTTGAGCTATAGGATTGTTCTGATCGTTTAAACAAAAATTGATAATATTATCTGGATTTTGCTTTTTCTTCATTAAAAATTGTTCTAATGTATCGAGGATTTCACAGAAGTATTTGCCTTTAAGTCGTTCTTCATTATACAAATTACACATTTCTTTAAAAGTTTCATAAACAATATCTTGTGAAATATTTCGTGACTTGTTATCTTCCAAATACAATTGAGTATCATTGTTGGTTATTTGAGTAATTTCTAATGAACTGTTAGTTTTTTCTGAATCTCCTTCAAATAAGCTATTGTATAATGACATTTTGACGCTATTACTATCTGAATCGGGAGAGTGTTACAATGATGTAGGTCCAACTCTGATAGAATAAAATAAGAAATTATGGTGAGAAAATAATGCGGACGAAACTGTATACGTATACGAGTATGTCATAAACTTAAGTTGAAACAATGAGATAAATAAGAAGAAGTGAGTTCATTTAATAGAATAAAATATTGAATTAATAATGGGATCTCGAAGTATTAAACGAAAGAAATGTATATTAAATAAGAATCAAAAAAAAGAATGTTAACAAAAAAATAAATAAATAAATAAAATGACTAATTTAATTTAAATACAATATAAAACTTATTCAACGAGAAATCAATTCTTATTGTGCCTTTAGAATTATAAGCCGGCTAAAGAACTTTATTATTGCTGTATTCGAAGGTTATTCACATATGTTTTGAGAGAGAAAACATACAACAATATAAATAGTTTAGGCTGATATTATTTCTTTCAAATGCTACTTGATCATCTAATTTAATAACGGCGAACTTAGAATAAGTTTGATTTAATGTTATTTATAAATTCTTAGATATTATAAGTCGGGATCAATGCAGGGATCAAAATTGTTCAGCATGCCGTTAAAATCTTTAATTAATTAATTTACAGTTACTTTTTTGATAGATCTACAACGCACTCTAAATTGAAGTGGCATTCTTGATGCATCATGTTGAGCGCCCAACTAGATTAAATAAATTTTTTTATTTTACTGAAAAATAAAATTTTCAGAAACCACTCACTAAATTCAATGAATTTGTTTTTATTTTGTTTATAGGAGCTGTAGAATCGAAATAAAAAAAAAACTTCATTGAATTTAGCAAGATGGTTGCTGAGGTATCTTCAAAGTTTCGAAAATATTAAAGTGCTACAATATAACAACAATTTTTTTTTTAAAACTTTGAGCAAAGATCTCTTGGCAACCAATCATCCAAATTTGATGATTTATTTCTGTGGATCGTAAAATTAAAAAAATGTTTATCGAATTTGAATAGGTGATTGCCAAGAAATTTTCACCCAGAGCTTAAAAACATTAAAACTTCTATCAAAATAATTTTCGCAATCAAATTTCATAAAATTTGAGCAAAGATATCTCGGTAACTATCCTTTAATTCGATGAACTTTTTTTTTGTTTCTACAGATCTTTAGAATCAAAATAATTAATCGAATTTGGCTAGGTGATCCTAAAATATACTCGCTCAAAGTTTTGAAAACATAAAAACGTCTATCAAAATTAGCAGCTACCAAATTTTAATAAAACATTGAGTGAAGATATATTGGTAGTCACTCATCAAATTCGACATTTTTTTTTTTTTGTAAATGTTTCTACACATCTGTAGAATCAATATATAAAAAAAAAATTGTCAAATTTAGCTAGGTGATTGCTGAGATATTTTCGCTCAAAGGTTTGGAAACTTTAAACTTGTTACAATCTAGGTTGGGTGAGCGACGGACGAATATGTTCAATTTAACCCTGATGTTTAACAGGTAAAAAATATATACAAAACATGTGGGTTATTAATGAAGGGCTTCGAGACATCCCGTTGTCCTCCTTCTTTATAGGTATATATAAGTATTTACATTCATATTAACAGATCTTTAATCACACACTAGATAATTATAACTCGTGATTATCGCCTACAAATCTACATCGTAACAACGTCTATCAAAAAAAACACAGCAAAATATAAAACTTTAAGTGAAGATATCTCAGCAACCATTCGATGAGATTTTTTATTTTGATTCAACAAACTTAAAAATCAAATAAAAGTTGAATTTCGTTGGGCTGTCATCGAGATATCTTTGTTCAAACTTTTGAAAAAATTTAAATTTTATGATAACGTGTTGCATCAAGAATGCCACCTCAATTTTAAGCCTATCAAAAAAGTAACCGCAGATTTATTAAAAATGTAACTTTTGTATCCACAAGATAATATGATCGAAGTGGTACAGCCTAACCAAATATGACAATCCGAGATTTACAAAGTCTTAAATTAACTGAAATATTTATAGCGTTATTTCCGAATACCATACAGTATGTTGTTTCCGAATGGTTCACACTAATGTACAAGTTTAATTAGATAGTATAATACTTGGCATCACCATGTTAATGTGAGATTAATGCATTGTATATAAATTTGCACAAATACAGAATCGTAAGTACTTGTAGAATTTTTTTCGCAGTTATAAGAGGCGCAGGTTTATAATCGGAAAGTTTAATTGGTATCAGTGGTGTAACCTCTTAGCCACCGATGGCTACGACCAACAAAAATTTCGGGAATGTAAATGGCTGTGGCTGTGAAATCCGAGTCACCGATATCGATACAAATATTCATAAGGTAGCTGCGCGACACACGATACCAAGAACGTAAATTTATGGATTTATTCGATTAGATAATTTCGGTATGGTGCAAATACAGTTGAATCTCTCAAAACCGATCCTGTCAAAGCCGATAACCTTTCAAATCTGATAAAAAATTAATCTACCAAGTCCGTTCCCGTTATATAAATCTAATAGTTTGCTATTTTTTCAAATCCGATAGCCTCTTAAAACTGATACAAAACCTGTCCACCATGCATACCGATTCTGAGAGGGTCAACTGTACCTAAAATCAAAATTTGCTACTCATACAATATATTCAATTATGTATAACTGATAAGATTTACCTAGTTATGCAATTTTAGAAAAATCACAATTTCAGATACAATGCTATATTAATGATTGGCTAGATATGATTTAATTAGTTACAATAATGAGTTTAATGGATGAGATTTTATTTAATAGTGGTAGTGGTCGTACTCTAAGATATGATGGCCGTATTGAATTTGATTAGTGACTACCAAGATATCTTTTATTAAAATTTGGCAGCAGCTAATTTTGATAAACGTTTTAATGTTTTTCAAAACTTTGAGCGAAGCTATTTTAGCAATCACCTAGCCAAATTCGATTGAGTTTTTTTTTCATTTTATTTTAAGAATCTGTAGAAACAAAAAAAAAAAAAAGCTCATCGAATTTGAGCTCAAATTTTATAAAAATTTGGCTGCGGCTATTATTTTGATAGACGGTTTAATGTTTTTTAAACTCTAAATGATTAGATAAATATGTTTTTTTATTTGATTTTGCAGATCCACAGAAATAGAATCATCGAATTTGGATAATTGGTTGCCAAGAAATCTTTGCTCAAAGTTTTTAAAAAAGTTTGCTGCTATATTGATAGCTTTTAACATTTTCAAGAATTTCTTGGCAACCACTCATCTGAATTTGATAAGTTTTTTTTTATTTTTTACTCTACAGAACTGAAAATTAAAATAAAAAAATTTATTGGATTTAGGGTGCTTTCAAGCGTCAACCTAGATGCGATCTCATAGTAATCAAAATGGTGCAAAAGTATTATGACGTAATTTTAGCTATTGTCATAACATTTTGAATTAAAGCCAATAATACGAATGACGGTATTGTTGAGATATGCTCAAACGTTACTATTCCTTTGATTTTCTAATAACTGTAGTGATGCTCAATTTAAACGATAGATCAAATAAAGTTTTCAAATCACCGATTAAGAGGATTTTAAATAGCTTATCAAAAATTTTACCAAAAATGTGTATCGTTTATGAAAATTCTAATAAAGTATGAAAACCCTTGAGCAGTACTTTATTCACTTAAGTTTTATGAAGTTTTGATAAATCAGCGCAAAAAAAAAGGTAGTTTGGGACAAAAGTTTTTTGACTAAAATGGTAAGCTCACTGTTATTTTTTACTATTTAAAATTTTTCTTTCACGTAATAAACTAATTACCTTACATATCTTAATGACAAGCTCGATTGATCGATTAAAATTATTTTCCGTCAATTAAAATTTAATTCCAACATATTTTCGACATACTTTGACTCACTAATTGAGGCGCGTTCATCATGATGCATTCAAAATGCCACCTAGAGTGCATTGCAGATCTATCAATAAGTAACAGCAAATTAATTAAATTTTAACGGCGATGTTGATCCATGCGTAGGTACAGTACGTAAGATGCTACATGAATCTACATAATCTTATGTGACTTTACATAACATCTTACAAATGTTTATACATTCTATGGACCTTCAGTAATACTACATAAAAAGTAACATAAAATTATATAAATTGTTAAGTGGCTTTTCGCTTAAATTTATATCAAACTATCTGCTATTACATTGTCACCTATGTAATGTTACGTAAATATATGGATCTTCGAAGTTCGTGATGTTGTTCCTGACTTATAATATCTAAGAATTTATATATAGCATTAAATTAAACTTATCCTAAACTCGTGCTATTTCATAATATTTGTACTAAAATTTTTGGGGTTAAATTAGAAGATAAAGTAGCATTAGAAAGAAATGATATCAGGCTAAAAGATTTACATGGTTGTAATTTTCTCTCGCAAAACATATACGAAAAAATTGAATTCCATTTCTTTCGTTTAATACTTCGAGATCCCATTATTAATTTCTATGTAAATGAATTCCCTTGTTATTATTTATCTTATTATTCCAATTGAGTTTGTGAGATACATACACGTGTATACAGTTTCGCCCATATCATTGCTTCACCACCATTTCTTATTTTAGTTTCTATCAGAGTTGAACCTCATAGTTGTAACACTCTTCGATCCAGATAGTAATATCGTCAAAATGTCAATATACAATAGTCTTTTTGAAGGAAATTCGGAAAAAATCATCAAAAATTACCCAAATAGCGAACAATGCTACTCTATTGTATTTAGAATATAACATGTCACGAAATATTTCTCATGAATTATTGATGAAGCTGTTAAAGAAATTCGGTTGTGTTCAAAAATCAGCAGATATGGGAAACGCTTTTGGAACAAGTTCAGTTGGATGTTGTTATCGTTATGGAATTGGAGTTGAAAAGGATGAGCATAAGGCATTCAATTATTATCAGAAATCTGCTGAGATGGGGGATGCTTTTGGATTATATAGATTATATAACGTTGGAAATTGTCACCGTCATTGAATTGGAATTGAAAAGGATGAACATATGGCTTTCATTTATTGTCAGAAATCTGTAGAGATAGGATTCATTAATGGAATATCAAAAGTTGTGGAATGTTATCAGAATGGAATTGGAGTAACAAGAAATCTAAACAAAGCCAAATATTGGTATCAAACGTAAATATTATTTTGAATTCAGATTTCGAGGGTATATTGTGACTAGGGATGGGTTTCATGCGTGCGCATGATTTGGAAACATGCGCATTTTATCCCATCTAAATTTTATATAGGAAAATTAAAGTATATTTAATTTAGGCCAAGGTGTATAATGCCAGGCAAAATTAAAAAATAGGAATACAAAAGTTTGAAAAATTCCGAAAAGAAAATGAATGAACATAAAGACGTGAAGGCAAATATCCGACATTTTCCGGAGGGAAAAATATAAAATCAAAAAAATTATATCATGCGTATTTTATATAACGTGCGCATTAATGCGCATTCATGCGCATTCATGCGCATGTTATTATAAAATGCGCATTCATGCGAATGTTATTATAAAATGCGCATTTTTCCCATCTCTAATCCCAACTGACATTCCTTAGAAGTACAAGATCAATTTGTACCTAAGGTTACGAATTAACTGTAACAACGGTAAGGGGTGTGAAATACTTCTATTTTTAATATCTATTCCTGCGTTATATATTATTAAGGTTAGGGTTAGTATTAGAAATTAGTATAATATGTTTTTTTTAAAGATATATTTTACACTCTATACTATAGACATCTAAAAATTTTTTGTTTGTTTAAATCATAATGTTTCATATCAATATAGTTATGCTGAATTTAGTTATATACCCGATATTTAATTATCTGAATTCAAAACTATACTATATTGGAGTTGATTAACATTTTCTAAATTAAGCTTATATTCATCCGTTCTGGTTTGGCACGACAATGTCGCGCAGCTACTTATTTTCTATTATAACACAAAAAGTAATTTGGATTTCGCAACATTATTACTGTATACTACACTGTATCTTGAGATTTACATAGACGCAAATAAGTGTGATTAGTTTTTTATTTAGCGAAAATAGACAGTGGATTATTTTTTTATTGAATATCAATTTTGAGGGTTCAAATATTTTGGCATTGATTTTTGATAAGAAACCGCTTATATACCTCAGCAGTTTCATATCAAAAATCCATTTCTAAACAGTTTCTACGGCATGTATTGGTTCAACAGCTTCAGCTTGTTTACGATATGATTTTCTGTAAAATAAGCTTGTCAATGACGTAAAGTGTCTGAAGAGATTGTTGGTTAAATGAGATGTATCAAATTACGTAATAACTTCTATGTGCTTTTTAAATTTTAAGCAACTTGTATCGCATTATTCAGCATGCAATATCGCTTGCATAATGCATACGGCACATCTCTAATCTGAACTAAATTTTCAGTATTAAATTGGATTTGATCGTTTAGTATTTAAGAAGAAAGTATCAATTTAAAATGTAGGATTGTAAACATGACACATAACTTTGAATTCGCAATAATAAAGGTTTTTAGCCAAATTACTCTTTAAAGACACAATAAGAATTGAATTCTTACTGAATATTTAAGTTTTATATTGTTTTTTTAAATAGGACTAGTCATTTCACTGTTTATCTAATTTTTTACTTTCCTTATCTATCTTTTTTTGATTCTTATTTATTTATTTAATATTCGCTTCCTTTCATTTAATGCTTCGTGATCCATTGTCATAAAATTAATTAAAGAACTTCCCTGTTATTATCTATATAATTTTTACCACTTGAGTTCGTGACATATAGATATATCATACATATATACGGTTTCACCCGTGTAATTTTCAAACCATCTTTTCATACTTTAATTTACTCTCAGAGTGAACCTAGATCGTTGTAACACACTCTCCTGAACCATAGTAACAGCGTCAAAATGTCAATATACAATAGTCTATTTGAAGGGCAGTCGGAAAAAATTGATAGTTCATCTGAAATTACTAAAATGGCCAACAATAATACTCAATTGTATTTAGAGGATAACGAGATACAAAGCTTTTCAAATGATATTATTAAAGAAATGTGTAATTTATTTAATGAAGAATGGTCCAAAGGCAAACTTTTCGGTGAAATCTTTATCGTTTTGGATCAATTTTTAATAAAGAAAAAGCAAAATCCAGATAGTATTATCAATTTTTGTTTAAATGATCAGAACAATCCTATGGTTCAACTCATTCTTGCATGTTGTTATCGTTATGGCAAATGGGTTGAAAAGGATGATCATAAGGCATTTGGTTATTGACAAAAATTAGCAAATATGGGGAACGCTTTTGGAATGGGTGCGGTTGGAAGTTTGTATATGTATGGAATTGGAGTTGAAAAGAATGAACATAAGGCATTTAATTATTGTCAAAAATCTGCAGAAATGGGAGATGCTTATGGATTACTCTATTTTGGAAATTGTTACAGTTATGGAATTTGAGTTGAGAAGGATGAATATAAAGCTTTCATCTATTTTCAGAAATCTGCAGAGATGGGATTCTTTTATGCAATGTCAAGAGTTGCGGAATGTTATCGGTGTGGAACAGGAATAACAAGAAATCTAGATAAAGCCAAATATTGGTATCAAAGGTAAATTTAATTTGAGTTCAAATTTGTGCGGATGAATTGTGACGCATCATAATCAATTAATAAGATCAGGTGTAATTGAATCAAAAAAAATGTTGATTATATTAGGGTTAGGGTTAGAATAGGTTAGGGCAAGTGTTCGAATAATCCGGATCCAATCCGAGCCGTAAAATCAGGTTGGGCCAATAGTTTCGGATTGCCCCATTAAGCCTAATTTTGAGATTTGAGTCCAGTTTTTTTCTTTCATATTGCACTAACATAAAAATTCCAAGTCGACCATATTAAAATATTTAGTCATTAAATACCTCGGTTTGGCTCCGGATTCAAACCGAAATTTTGGATTCAGTCGGTTTCGGTTCAATCCCGGATAAAACCGAGTTTTTTAATCCGATTCTGAACATTAGTTAGGGCATTGTAACTTAAGAACTTTTAACAGGTGATTTTATAAGTGAATTTTCTAGTTACACCTGATCTTGGTAGATTTTGAGTCGCGCATATCTCCAGTGTACCGTATTTGGCGTAATAGTGCGCACCTACTCGTTATTTTGGGACGCGCATGCGCGATAATTCGAATCATTTTGACAAATTTGGGTTGCAAGAGGAAGCCCTACTTTTATTAATTAACTTAGTTTGATAAATTCGCAATATAGTATATTTAAATGTCATGTTATTTTGGGACGCGCTGGGATTATTTTGAGTCAAAAATACCTATCTCAAAAAAATATGGTTTCGAAATAACGCCCATGTGCATTATTGTAACAGATTATAATATTCATTCATATTTTAATGAGTTTATATATTTATTTAATAATTTATATATTAAATCGCTAATTAGGGAAAAAGATTTTACGATTCTATATAATAAATTTCTGATTAGGGAAAAAGGTACGGTTAACATTAAGTATTATCAATTATATTTAAGTTATTATAAACCATACTTGTTATTGTTATTAACTTACTTATAATATAAAATTGATTTATTTAATAATGTTAGCTGCAAATGAATTAATGAATAATTCAGAAATTGAAGATGACTTGAAAAAAATATTGAGTGAAAATAAATATCAGCTATTCTGGATTTCTTATGATGAATTTGAAGATATTGAAGAAATAGGTAGAGGTGGATTTGCAACAGTATACCGTGCTGGATGGAATAGTAGAAGTCGGTTATCATACAGTCTTGTTGCACTTAAATTATTTCATGAATCAAATAATTGTCGTAAAGAATTTATAAGAGAGGTAAACTTTATTAAACATTTTATTAGTTATATTATTTATGATTATCATTAAAATTAACAATTTGAATACATATTTTCTTTTAATTATAAGTTAAAAGCATATTGTGATATCAGTCTTAAAGATTTAACTTTTTAAAATGTTTCGGCATATCAAAAGACAAATTTTCTAAAAACTATATTCTTGTCACGGAATATGCTTTAGAAGGTTGCTTGCGCAAAAATCTCTATGCTATTACGCAAATGGATTGGAAAGATAAATTAAATCTCTTACATTGTATTGTATCAGATCTTCTGATAATTCATTCTCAAAATCTTATCCATAGAGATTTACACAGTGGAAATATACTACTAAATAGCCTAAAAAGTGCATATATTGCAGACTTAGGGCTTTCGATTACAGTTAATAGTGCATTAAAATCAAGATCTGATGGAATTTATGGAATTTTGCCATATATTGCTCCTGAAGTTTTGAACCAACAACCATATACTAAAGAGTCTGATATTTATTCATTTGGTATAATAATGTGGGAAATTTTATACGGTAAACCAGTTCCTTTAGAGCAGAAATCAGGCTTACAATTCCAATTACAAGTATGTAATGGTTTACGACCACATATTTGTAAAAATACAGCAATATGCTATGCAGATTTAATGAAGAAATGTTGGAACATGGATCCAAAAAATCGACCAACGGTAAAAGAAATTTATGATATATTTGCAGAATGGCAGAATAATGAAGATATTTTATCAAAATTATTTGAATCCGATAAAAAACTAAAAAAGTCAACAAATGAAGATATACAATTCGATGTTGAATCACATTATAAAAGTAGTTTTATTTCATTTAATAGTGGTTATAAATATCAAGGTAATTATGATTCTTGGTTTGTTTAATAAATTATATTATTATATTTTATAGCATTACTTGAAACCCTGTTTTTATAGGCAGTAAACTATATGAGCTGAAGATACCGGATATTTTAATTAATAAAAGCACCTGATAGTTTTGGAGAAAAAAGTATGACAGGGAACAATAATTTATATTAATACGTAAAATTAACCTGACCATAACTGATAATAGATGATATAATCGTCCGTTGTAAAAGGGTAAATCGTGGCTTGGGATAAAAATTTTCTGTAAATAGTAGATTAGATGCAAATTTACTAGTATGTGGCACAGTTATTTCGTACAATTTTGAACGAAGTCGTCCATACAACTTTGTACGAATTCAATCATACAAATTTGTACAAAGTCGATCATATAAGTTTGTACGATGCTGTTCACCTTCGTTCAAATTTGTACAATTAATTTATTTTTTATATGGAGGACATAGTAAAAGTAGTTTAAATAGCGAATACAGCCATCACATACGCAGTAGTGGTCTAAAAGTATATAAGACCGTTCTTTTCGCTTCAATAAAAGATAACTCGATATAGTTCGACTCATAGAGAGTCTATTATTCTGACTTTAAAGTTTCGCTCCAATTACCCGTGATCCCGAAGTAGAGCCTCGTGACGTAATCCAGAGCTCTATTTGATCCTAATAACTCGGACCAAGTCTTCCACGCCTCAGGGTTTAGACAGAGTTTAGTAGCTTAGTGTGTTGGTTTATATTAATTTTTAGTATTCGTTGATACCCATGAGGCCTATTTTTCGTGCTCCGGATCAGTTCCCACGTAGAGAAGGGCAAAGTCGGTTACATATTATTACTTAATATTACTTAATATTACCTCGCAATAAGTATTATTAAGTAATTTGACAATAATTTTATTATTAGTAATAACTTTTCGTTCAATCTCAATTTTGATCACCCATCTCCGACTTTTATCATGTGTTTTATATGTACACGTAATAGATATTTGAATGTAATAATTATTTAATATTACTTAATATTATGTAAGGGATAAGTCATAAGTAGGATGGGTTCGGTCAGCTACGGTCAGCTATCGGTCAGCTATCATCGACTATCGACTAGTAGCCGGCTATAGCCGATAAATTATTGATCAGTTTCTTAATCAATTTTTCAATCAAACATATAAACAAGTGCCAAATAATTATATTTTTATATGTTATACAGTTATACATATTAGAGTACCCTAGCCATGGCGAAAAAAAATT
>CAJVPY010001905.1:0-17768 GCA_910591965.1 Dentiscutata erythropus | reverse complement strand
TAAAAAAAAAAGTAAAAATTCGAAAACATTTGCCGGACCATCATCCGAACCCAACCCGGTACACATTTTCCAGGTGCCTCTATAGCCTAAGAAAAAAGCTCAGATTGTTATATAGTACTCATTAAATAAATCAATGTCATTTCTTTATGTTATATTATTTACTACAATAATCATTGTAACTGCTATTATAAGTAAAATATTAACCAATGCCTTAAATACGCCATATATATGTAATTAGGGACATCCTTGACTATAATGCATCCAAAATGGATTATCTTTAAATACTTCGACAGTTTTTGGATCAGAAGTTTTCATCAACACTTTACCTAAGTACATACATGGTTCATTTGACCTGGCCTGCCAAAGCCAAATTTTATCCAAAGAAAAGTTATCTTCATCCTTTCTCTCTGGCATTACAACAAATGGGCCTAAACGACGTAATGATCTATAAGACCATCCTGCTGCAATATAACCGAATGTTGAGCCATATGTAAGCACCAGATCATCACAAAAACTAAGAATCTTCATATCGATAAGAGCGCCTATTTCTGTACCACGATTAAAATGGCTATATGGATTTTCAATGCTCATATCATTATTGATATGAACAATCTTAACAAATTTTTTGTTATCTGAATCGAGTGATTTGTGAACATAATTTATTAAGTTATTGCGACTTTCATTCGTATCAGCAGCTATAAAGACTGTCACATTCTTTTTGTCTATCCCCATTAATAGCATCTCCACCACTTGACTATAATGTTTTATAGGTATTATCATTTTATTAGTTTTTTTAGTTTTCTTCCTTACTCTTAAATGAATTCCGATATTATACTCTCCAAAATTATTGGTTATAAAATTTTCAACTTGTTTGTTGATATCAAATTTTAATCTTAATAATTTTTGACTAATAACAGTGAAAATTTTATAATCTGGTATTATCTCTTTAATCCATTCTTTATAATTAGGATTCGACATTATTGGTACACATACATAATCCCATGTATGGATACGTAAAATATCATAAGAATTTACTTCTTCACTACTAAGATTTCCTCTAGCTATTAGTGGAAATTCATTTTTCTTGATACTATGCAAACTTTTAACACTACGATTTTGATATAAATTTGCAACTTTTTCCCAGTTATGTTCAAAATCTTTCTCAAAGTAATCTGTAAAATCTTTATACCCATCAATAAAGAGTAGCCTATCAGTAATAATTGAGTATAAAAATCCACATACTATTCCAGGAAATCGATTTCCTATTCCTGTTTTCATATCAGGCTTTACAACAACAACTTTCGGAAGATTTGTTGAATTAGATACAGTAGACTGTTTCAATTTCAATAATTTTTTAACGGCTTCATCGTGTTTCTTAATATAATTATTGTATAGTGCATTAAATTTAAAAAATTTTTGATTTTGTTCCTTTTCGAGGTCTATAGATGATATAACGGAGGTAAAACGGTTTTTAATTGGAATAGAATTTTCTCTATGAAATTTATTAATGTAATATACTCCTAAGCATAAAAATAGAATTATGGTAATAAAGATTGAACGTCTCAATAATTTTAAAGACACCATTTTTCTTTTATTTAGAAAGTCGAATAAAAAATAAGATAAGAAATTACAGATGCAATTATATACGATCAAACCTCCTTAATTACAACTCCTTGTATTATTTATGGCATATGTAAGTACGGTGTTCCATTTGGGCCAAAAGTGCAATTTTTGTGAAAATTGGAAAATTCGAAATAGAAAATTCGAAAATTGAAAAATACGGTGTACCATAGGTACACAAAGTGACATGATTTAGTGTTTTAGTGGTTTACATAGTACATAACTTACGTTCTTGATGTAATTATAAAATAATACCTATAAATGGATCAAAAAAGCAGCTTTAACATATTTATATATTAGAACACTAGAACACTAAAAACTAGAACACTAAAACACTAGAACACAAACACTAAAACATAAACACACACTAGAACGCTAGCACACTAGAACACAAACACTAAAACATAAACACACACTAGAACTAGGCCTCTTTCCGCCTTCCAACATTAGGGTTGGATAGAGTTTAGTGGTTTAGTGTGTAGATTGGATTAGATTAGTCCCCGTAGATATCCGTAAGGCCCATATTTCGATCGTAGGGGTCGATTTAGCCCCTCACAACGCACGTATTCGAGATCGGATGATTTATTTGGATAAATTGCATCATATGTAATTTGCGATCAGATAAGTATTTTTAACACATTAAGAGTAACTGTAAAAAAATTCTATTATTAAACTTGACACTCATTGACTGTATCAACAAAATAGCCGTCAGTGAAATGGGATATCGGAGAAATGATTCAGGGAGGTGGGTTGTCAGTGAAATTGGCTGTCGGCGAAATTGGGATATACCATTTTATTTCTCGCAATAAAGTTTTATTCTCGTATTAAAAGTTTTTATGAAATAAAAAAAAAAATTAAGCCCAAAAGCAATAATTGATAATTATTATCCTCTAGATATTGAGTATATGTCAATAAATCTAACTATTCCGTCAATAACCTTTCATTTGATACAATAACCCAACATCAACGAATATCAAAGCTAATGGATTTTGGGTTAATGCTTTTTTTCTATTTAACTACTATGAGTATTATAATTTTTTGACGATGACATTTTGACAAAGAAGAACTGCTCAAGTATCGATTACAATATTTATTTTGATTATAATAAATGTGCATCATTACGGGCACATCGAAAACGGTATTTGAGAATATTTTGATTGCATCATAAAATAAGTGTTGGCATTTGACATGTGTCCAATAATTTTGAAAACGATTGGAAATATAAAATTTTATATGTCCAATATTTTTTTAAATTATTGGACATATGTCCAATGCTAACACTAGTGTTTCGGGCGTATCCAAAATATTTCGCCCAGACGAAATTATTTTACGCTGGCGAAATGTTTTCGGACATCAAAAAGTGCAAATTGCTATATGTTTTGCAGTTTGAACCTAAACTATTTCGCTCTGGCGAAATTATTTCTTATTGGTGAAATATTTCGGATTTTAGAAATTAATTTAGCCCGAAACACTAGCTAACACTGATAAAATGCATATTGGAATTTTTATCAAAAATTATGTATAAATATAATAATTATGGTTGTGCACTATTCAATCACATGCTAATTACATCGAGGTTGATGCTTGAGAGCATCCTAAGAGCCTTCATAGAAAATAGAAAATGAGGAACCGAAAAAAAATTCTAGATGTTCACTATTTATTCATATGATAACTATTTCATCAATAATTTTTTCATTTGGTACAACAGCTCAATATTAACGAAGATAATTAAATTTGTATTCGTAAATAAAAAAAAAAGACAAATTTTAATTTGAGCTTTTAATTTTTTAGGATTAAGGACATATTTTAAAACTAGTCTACTTGAAATAGATTGACTTCAGAGGTACTAATTTTTTTTTATACCAACCAATAATATATGGAAGTGTGAACGTTTTAATAAAGTAAAGAATAACCTTAATTTTCTTAAATAAGGTGATATAGGTTATAAGTCATTAATTAATTAATTAATTATTACATTGTTAATGAATATCAATAAATAAACCACGGAAAAAAAATAAAAAAGTAAAAATTCCAATCACAATAATTTCAAAAAAGAAATAAAATTAAAATTTCATTGTTTGCTACATCAGTTCTTAAAAAGTCTATAATACTATAACAATTATTTTATGAGATAAAATACTAATTATTAATACTATTTAGGCATGTGCATACAGTGCGTAATTAACTGACGATTGTACAAGAAATAAATATATACGAATAAAGAAAGACCGAATACTAATATAGTATAAAAATACAGTAACAAAAAAGTAAAACGGGTTAAGGTTAAACCGTGATAAAATATGACCCCTAGCTGAAGTTACACGAAGCATCAATGATATACGTTAATATGGACACAAGATCAACGATGATGTGCTTATATATTAGCCCAAAAAAGTATTACAAACACTTTAAGTAACGGTAATGCCGGTATAAACAATTAATATAATTTGTACAACGTATAGAAGTTATGACTCCTGGCAAAATTTTTTGCAAAGGATTTATCAATAACGATAATATAATTAATTGATTAAATGTCAAGTATATAACACTCTAATTCCAAGTATATAAAATGAATATTTTCGCAAAATAAAGGTGTCTTGAATTATTCTTAATTCGGGCTTTAATTTGAAGTTACCCCCTGTGGTAACAATAAAATACCACAATAAATGCACAGCTACTTAAGAATTCAAAATAAAGACTCATTTTTTTGTTTGTTTGAGATCCTTAAGAAAAATAATTCGATAATGAATTACACAAAGAAGCACATTGTTGGTAATAAAAGTTGATTGTAATACAGATATGGTAAACCAATTTATATTAATAACAAATTCATATATATTATAAGAATATATATTCCTACTAAATTAGACAGCTTGTGTCTAGGGATTTAAATTTAGGAAAGTTAGTACCATCTGAATTGTCTCAACGAAATGATTAAAATAATACAAAAGTTATTGCATTTTGGTTAAAATCTATATTCTGTATAGTAAATACGAATTTGATTAAATGTATACACGAATTTAAATGTTTAACGACCACCCCATAAACATTTAATGCGATAAGCGTTGATTACAACAAGTTCGTGTTATCATCTTTTGATTTTTGAAAATATTTTGTGATTCAAGACAAATATAAAAGCTTGAATTCTTCGGCATTAAATCTTCAAGCATTCTAACTCGAAATTAGACGCTTACTTTTAAGGTGAGAATATATTCCATTAATCCGAAAAAATTTATTCGATTAATAATATAATTATTTCATTATATCCATATAGATATTGAAAAAAGAAGTTTATCAAGATGATTAAGTTTGGCATTTTAACTACCTTGGCTACTCTTTTTTTAGTCTGCGTTGTCAGTTCATGTCACGGCCCAGTTCCTACTTCAATTGGAAATACAGAGTCTCCGAATGTCACTATTCCGAGCGATATCACTCCACCAGATGGCAATTGCTTTAAGTTTTCTTTATTCACCAGTGGATATTTATTGTATACATGCAACAAAAATAAAACTTGGTCAGCTGGTAAGTATGCATGCATGTGTATTTTATCACGTTGCAACTTTAATATTTACATTACATATTATGCAATTTTAGCGGGAGCCGACCTATTATACTTTAACAATGAAGAAGATACTTCTTCCTATCCCCATTCAGCCGTAGCTGCAACATTCGAAGCCCCAGCCCCAGGCATGTAAAACCTCGTCTATTATTGATTCAAATTTTTTTTTTTTTTGTGCATTTTGGCCAAAGTTAAGAATTTCTTTATTACGATTCTGACCGTATTTACATCATATAATAATGCTTGCCCGAGTTACCTGTAATTCGAAAACTTTGAATTTAGACTTTTTTCTTATATACTATAAATAGCATGTTAAATAAAGAATTTATTAATTTTGTTTAGGTTCGGGTATTGGATCTATAATTCCAAAAGATACCTCATCATTGGTTGTAACTACTAGTGCTACACATCCAGCACCAGACTCGAGAGATCTTCCTTGGGCACTTGGAAAAGCTAGTGTAATTATTGAAGTTTATTGAATTTTATAAAAATTCTTAACATTCACGATTAACATTTATACGGTCCCAAAAAACAGAATAACAAAGGTGATGGGGCTTTTAAAGATATTACTTATCTTGTTCGTGTCAATACTTGTGGCGGAGTTGCACCAGATAATTCTTTATGTAAGTTAAATTATTATAGATATATCGATATATATATTTGTTACTTTTTTATTAATTTATATTCCAATTATTAGGTGGTACAACTTATCCGACAGGTTATAATTATAGCGTAATATTTGATGCATTAGTCTATTTCTATCACCCTAATAAATAATGTCATTTACTTTAACATTATCTATAGAATCTTATTTTATTAATATGTATTTTAAGTTAGTATTATGGTCATACGGTTATCACATATTTTTTTTAATATAATGTTTTATTTTCTTTATTACGGTTTATATTCATTTATCACAAGATCGTCTACACATTGTTTCTATAATGCATCAATTATAACCATTGTTTGTGTTAGATTAGTTTATTATAAAGTTTCATAAGCGAGGAAAAGCTGAGATGAATTTTATAATGATATAATTAATGTATTGTAAAACGAAATTATACGATAAATGTGCATTGAATAAATAACTAATGGTTCTTTGTTCTTTTAAAAAGGCATATTTGCAGTCGTCTCAAATCTTAAAAATAATAATAGTAAACGAACGCTTTTCTTAAATAAAAACTAGCATTTTAAAGATTTGGAATTTATGTAACGTATAAATCTTTGCACGGTAGTGCTCATCCCATCCCTTAATAGTTTTGAAAATATCCTTACATCTTCTACTGTTAGTATCGTAATGAATCCATGTGAATATTGTAGTCGTATTACTAACCTAATTGCTACGGAACTGATGGTAACCGTAGTTTTGTGACTCAGTCACTTCAATACCGAGAATGAATAGATAACTTCTCGAATTTGAATTGATAGATTATTAAATATTTATATGATTAATTAAATGAGTAGCATAATAAGCAGTAGCTTTAAAAACTGGGCGAAACTGCCGAAACTTCCAAAACTGCCGAAACTTCCAAAACTGCCGAAACTTCCAAAACTTCCGAAACTGTCCGAAACCTCAAAAATTGGGCGAACTTTCCGAAATATTCCGAGTAAAATATCAAAGAACGTAAAATACGAGCAAGGTGGAGAGAAAAATAGAAGTTCCGAAACTTTCCGAAATACAGAGAGCTTGGAAGGATGTCCAGAGGGTTTCGGAGGTTTCGGATTTTGGGGGAGGTTTAGGACGAAACACTAGTTTTGATATATATTCAATAATACCTGATAACACAAAATAATACTATTAATTAAAACCATATTAGAGATAAAAAAACTATAATATCTATCTAATTTATTTATTTTAATTAGTATACTTTATTTAAATTTAATGAAGGATTATCAAATTTTTTATTTTTTATTATAACTTTTTTTATTTTAGCTTTTGACAATTACTAAAAATATTATACAATATCAGAACTACTAAAAATTGTAATGCAGTAATCAAGTTTGCAATGGCTTATGTCAAATATTTCACTAAATAGATTCGGAATCTAATTAAGTAATATAAATTTCATTACACAGATTGTTTGATTAAAAATTTAAATAAACTACAATACATTATCTAATACAATTAATAAATGAACTTTAAACTGTACTCACACTCTATATACCAGTGTTGTCAATTGGACAGTTTTGTTTTTGGACACTGTGTCCAAAACCTGTCCAAAATCTTGTCCAAAACCAAAACTAAATTTAATTGGTTTTGGACAAATGATGTCATCTAAAGCAGAGATAAATCATATGATCAATCACCAATCAAATCATAGAATTTTGAGAAAAATCTGAAAAATACAAAAAATAGCAGCCTAAATCTATCTTGTACAGGTTAATTAAAAATAGTAAAAAGTCAATTTTGCATATATATAATTATTTAAAACATCTTCTAATCTTATCCTAAAGTGACTCTAACTCTAAAGTTGATTGGCAGTTGATTATATAATTTATTTTCACTTTAGATATCCTCCAAATATACGTATATAAAAATTAAAATTATTAATTTAATATACATATATTTAAATATTATATAATATAAATATAATATATAATAAATAATAAATATATAATATCTTTTGATTTTGATCTTGATTCTAATCAAATATTACATAGGTTATGTAAACTATATAATGATTCAATCAATCTAATCTTTAATATAGCATTTATTAATATAACTATTTCATTATTAAGTGTTCTTAATTTTAGTTTTGAATAAAGTGCACTACATATTACTTTTCTTTATTATACTATATTAGATATATATAACTTTGTAGTTATAGTTTATTTTACTTATAATATATAATAAGAATAATATAAATATAATATAATTATTTATATATAATATTACAAATAATCTAAATAATAACTTCAAATTCTAAAATTTTAATTATAAAAAACTTTAAATTGTTTAAAAATCTTATATTACTTATTAATAATTTCAATCCAATTTTGAATAGTTTTGGACAATTTTGGACAGTTTTGGACATGTCCAAAACTGTCCAATCAAAATATTCAATTGGACATGTCCAATTGACAACACTGCTATATACTATATACGAATAGAATAATTCAATGAAAAGTATTATATAAAAGATACGTGCTATAAACAATACAGTAATCGATAATTTTCATTAAATCATGAGGCAAGAATAAAAAGTAATGAATTAAAAAAGTATAAAACAAAGTAAATACGTGCATATTATAAACAAACTTTAAACAATCAAATAAAAATAATAAACTTTATGCTAATAGTTAAATTTAAAGATATAGATAAACAAATGCTATGCTAATTACTCAACATTGATATTAAATTTTAATATATCTGTTAAAGTAAATGCAAATATTAGACAATTATATGATATTTGCCTACTTGCAGAATTTCTATTTTTTTTAATTTAAATAGATTGTAATCGTATATATTCTGCAACTGTCTTAACTAAATTACTGACAAACAGGAAAAATCACATAGATCCCCCATAGTTATCTATAGTGATGTTAAACCTTTAAACATTGGCTCGAAACAGTTAGTAAACTAACGACGGTCTCATCTAGCGTAATTTAATTTAAATATAAATTTGAGAATTTGTACGAGATTTCTACGGTTTACTAAAATATTCTGTAAATTTATTTGCATCATATAGCTTGCTAGTGTATATGTCCTGTGAATGTATTTGTTTACTCGGTTTTGGTTTAACCTTATTAGCTTCCAAAATTTGTTTTTTAATTTCATTATCGTCTACCTGATCTATTTCATCTAACCAACGAGTGATTATTTCAATAATTTCTTTTGCAGTAGGTCTTTTATCAAAATCTTTATCCATACATTTCATAGCCAATTCAATATAACAATCAGGACCTAAGCATTTAGGCCTTGATCCGCCAATAATTTTTGATACAAGATGATCATCAAATGGAATTCCATCAAATGCCCTTTGTCCGGTCGAAATCTCTGTCGCGATAACTCCAAGACTATAAATATCTGATGCTTGAGTATACGGTTGACACACTAAAATCTCAGGTGCTATATACGGTAGAATTCCGCAAATTTTTCCTTCCTTTACATTTTTAGAAAGTCCAAGATCAGCAACGTATGCGTTATGCAAAGCAAGTGTTTGCAAAATATTTCCACTGTGTAAATCTCTATGAACAAGTTCCATTGAATGAATCGACTCAAGATCAAAGGCTATATAGCGCAAGAGACTCAATTTATCTTTCCATTCCAACTGTGATACTTGTACAAGATTTTGTCGTAACGAGCCTTTCCCTGCAAAATCCATAACAATAATATAATCACCATAATTATTTCTTGATACTCCAATACATTCCAAGAATGAAGGATTCTTGAAACCAATTTCACAGTAATTCTTCAATTCCTGGACAAATTCTTGCACATTTTCTTTTGAATCACGAATCACTTTAATTGCAACATTTCGGAATATATTACTAATTCTATCGAACCAACGTGCATAATATACAGTTGCAAATCCTCCTTTACCCATTTCCTGAATATCTCCAAACTTATTATAATCAATCCAAGATAATTTAAGTCTCTCATCGTCTAATATTTTCTTAAGCTCAGGATTGATATGGTCTGGTGATTTATTAGTTTTCAAAAGACTTCTATACTTTGTATACCAATCATTTGCACTCTGAATATCTCTCTTTGTACCGATACCGTTTCGATAAAATCGAGCAACGTTACTCATTGCCATTTTACTACCCATATTAGCAGATTTTTGATAATTTTCAAATGCTTTGTTGTAATCTCGATCGATTCCTTTACCATTTTCATAACAATAACCAACATTACATATTGCGTAAGCATTATCCAAATCAGCCGATCGCTTATAATATTCAAATGATTTTTGGTAATTTCTTTCTACTCCAATTCCATAAAGATAACAATCACCAACAGCATGCATTGCAACTGGATTTCCTAACTCAGCTGCTTTTATATAATATTCAAAAGCCTTATTTTCGTCTTTCTCAACACCAATACCATATTTATAACTGTAACCAAGATTATAAAGTTGTTCAGAGTCCATTTTTTTTTAAAGAAAAAAATCTTATAACAAGTAAAATTCAAGCTTTGATTGCCTGAAACGTAATGGAGGACATTAAATGGTTATTTAAAGTGACACAAAGTCACCAATAATAATTTAATTGCCTGTATCACTAACTGATTAATTGGTTTCGGATCTTGCTCGTGACCAGCCACATTTCATTTTTAGGTAATTTAAAGGGGAGAGTCTCCGGACACCTACTAACACGTGAGTTTTGCACTTACCAAATATAAATCAACCAATCATAAAAAACCCTAACCCTAACGCTAACTAGGTAGGTGCAAATCGGTAGGTGTCCGGAGACTTTCCCAATTTTTAGAGGTGCAGCATCACATGATGTATGACCAATCAAATTATAGAGTTTTTACGAAGCAATCCAAATTTACAACAGAAAACATGACAATTATAATACAAACTAATTTTGACGAAATATTGATTATATATAATAACTTTTTGTATCTGGATTATTTATAATAATTCATTATAAATCATGACAAACTCCCATATTATGATCACCAAAATAATGAGTAAGTTCTGTAACTTTAGTTATTAGACGAAACCTCTGGCGAAAGTCGAAACACCAAAGTCTTCTGACGAAATACGAAACCTTAAACTTAAAATGACGAAACCTTACACTCAAAAAGATTAAACCCTAGTGCTCCCGTTAAAAAAAAAATTGTTAGTTCATTGAATTAGCATTCATAATTTATTCAGAGATCAGTATCTGAAATTACATATATACCAGCAAAAATAAACCAGCTCATTTTTTCTTGACAATGCTAGGACTGTTATAGACCGGTTGAAATAACCTTGTCAAAAGATATAGTACTCATGAGAATAACACAAATAATGAATTAAACATACTAGCACAAAATAAATTTGTAAGATCACAAAAGAAGCACCAAGAGATTTCTCACTAGAACTAATATGTATAATATAAAATAGAATACTCATTTCTAACTCCCTTTAAGCAATTCAAGCGCCTATTATACTATAAAATTTTTATAAATTTCTGGCTTGTTCATTTTTTATACACATATTCTTCAACGATTTTCAACAATAATTATTTGCATATTCGTCTTTTATTTGCTTTGTCTTTTTCAATTTCTTCAGTTTCGTCAACTTTCATTAGTTTTGTCATTTTGTCATTTAATTGGCGTAACTCGAAACTAAGTTTCGCGTTTTGTCAGTGAGGTTTTATCTAACAACTATATCAGTAACAGAATTTTGTTTACAATATCTCGCAAAAAGATCATGATATCTCTAATTCAATTTAACTCATCTATCTTGAATAGTGAATATACCCTATAACAGAATTTTTAAGTAGCTCATACATTACTTTAAATACAAACTAGACACCTATTGCGGTTATCAAAATAGCAAGTATGTTCTGTAACTAAGTTATTTACAGAAAATCATAATAATCCTAATGCAAACTAACTCAAACTTTATAGATCGCTCGAATAGTAAGTTCTGTAATAGAATTTTTTATGTAACTTATAATAAAAATCACAACAATTCTAATGCAAACTAACACATTTTAGTCACATATCATGATTAGTAGAATGGTGAGTAGGTTCTGTAACAAATTATTTGCAGTAACTTACAATAGAAATAATGAAATTATAATACAAACTAACTCATCTAAACCACACATTGTAGTTATCGAAATAGAGAGTAAGTTCTATAATAGTACATTAATCATATTAGGATCATACCAATTTTAATGCAAACTAGCACACCTAGTGCATAATCTACTAAAATTTGATAGTCAAATATATATTAGCTTGTGATTAAGTCAGACATCAAAAATCAAATACTAAATATATTATGTATATATAATATTGGTTAATCTGCGATTTTTTGATGTCTTCCTAATTACAAGTATTTGACTATCAAATTTTGTTTGATTGTGCCAAGCACTAAACACCCCTTAAACACTTATTGTAGTTACTAGAATAGTGATTATGTTCTGCAACAATTTCAATTCAAACTAACTCAAACTTAACTATATAATATAGTCACTAGAATAGTGAGTAAGTTCTGTAATAAAAAGTTTTACTCTAATTCAAAATAAAAAATTATGATAATTCTAATGCAGACTAACTCAATTTTAACAACATACTGTAGTAGTTATAAGTTTTATATAAAATTATTTATAGTAACCACAATAGAAATTATAATATAGTACTTTTCAATGCAAACTAACTCATTTAATTACATACTATAGTTACTAATAGCAAGTAAGTTCTGTAACAGAATTTTTTCAAGTAACTTAAAATAAAATTTATACTAATTCTAATGCAAACTAAAATTGTCCTTCTCTATAATTATACCATTTGTTTTACATAAAAAGATGTGATTATAAAATTTCAATAGTAATATGTTTATATAGAGTTTTTTTAATAAATACAGTATATTGCCACTAATTTTTCAAAGAATGATGCTTATAAAAAGAGTGTAATTATATAGAAGGTAACTGTAGAGGAGATGACTGTAATTTAATTTTATCTACATATTGTAATTACTAGAATAACAAGTAACTATAACAAGATTTTTTATAGCAGATATGTTATAATTAAAAATTACAATAATCTGATGTATTTTATTACATATAATAGTTACTATATTGCAATAGTGATAGATATAACAATAAAAATAAATAATATAAAATAAAAAATAATATAAAATAGTTTATTAAAAATAAAATGAATTAAACAAAAATTAATATAAAGAATTATTATAATAATTTATAATTATAGTTATAAATAATATTCTATAAAATAGATACACAAACTTTACAACTTCACTAAGTAACTATTAATGATTACTATTCTTTAGCAGAGTTTATTTTTTATATTGCCTACCTATTCTATAAAATATCTGTTATAAGGCTATGCAAAATTAATTGGTTTTCATAACCTGGCCAGGTTAAAATTTAAAAATTTTAAAAAAAATTTTTATATGTTTTAATAATCAGGTAGGTTTTAAAAAAAATATTATATAAATTTTATAAAAATTTTATATATAAATTTTTAAAAAAAAGCTGGCTAGCCAGGTCTATTTAAAAGTTTATGAAATGAAAACCAAGTAATTAAATTTGTATAGCCTAAATTTACTAGTTTATTATTCAAATTTAAGTTGTTTAACTTTTAATAATATGTTAATATAGCTTAGCAAAATTTTTTATAATAGTTTGTTATTATAGTTATAAATTTAACAATGAAATTTTTTTTACTATTTAAATATAAGTATTTTAACTTTGATAATATATTAATATAGCAATAATTTATTAATATACTGTATTTGGGCCTGAGGTTGAGTGTGTATTTAGAGAGGGTGTGCATTTATATAGGGTGCATTTAAAGAGGGTTTACTGTAATTTTAATACAATATCTATATACTGTGTATTATCAGAATAGTAAATTCTACAACAAAGTTTTTTATAGTAACTCTCAATAGAAATTACAATAATTCTGATGCAAACTAACCCAATTTTAACCACATGCTATATGTTATCAAAATAGTGAGCAAGTTTTGTAACAATATTTTACAGTTAACTTATAATAAAAAACATGATAATCCTAATATAACTGTAATTGCATACTGCATCACTGAATAGTGTGTAAGTTCTATAACAGAGTTTTTTACTACAAACTAAATCATATACAGTGTATTATCAGAGTAGTGAGTAAGCTCTTGCAGGATTTTTTCACAGCAATTTCAATACAAACCAAAACTCAATCATATATTGTGTGTTATCA
The DNA here is from genome assembly GCA_910591965.1 of Dentiscutata erythropus. Classification (NCBI taxonomy): domain Eukaryota; kingdom Fungi; phylum Glomeromycota; class Glomeromycetes; order Diversisporales; family Gigasporaceae; genus Dentiscutata; species Dentiscutata erythropus. The sequence continues at coordinate 3,714 of CAJVPY010001905.1, read as the reverse complement.
AAATGGTGTAACAAAATTTTACAATAACTCAACAAAAATTATGAGGATTCAAATTCAAATTAATCAGTTTCAATAATATTCTATGCTGCATCAGAGTAGCAAACATGTTCTATAACAGAATTTTTTACAGTAACTCATGATAAAATAATAACACCATGCAAACTAATTCTACCTTAATAACATCCTATATGCCACTAGAATGATAAGTAAGTTCTGCAATATGATTTTATAGTAAGTTATAATAGAAATCATGATAATTCTAATGCAGTCTTAACTATATAGTATGTATTACTAGAATAGAGAATAAGTTTTGTAACTGAATTTTTTATAGTAACTTATGATAGAATACATAATATAGTTCTAATAAAAACTAACAGCCTTAATTACATCCCATGTGTTAATATATCATGTGTAAATTTTATAAATGAATTTTTTACAGTAGCAATGCAAATTAACCTACAACTTTATTTATATACTGTGTTAACAAAATAGCAATAAGTTCAAAAACAAATTTTTTACAGTAACTTTCAATGTAAACTACCTTAACCTAACCACACACAGTATGTAAGTTCTATAATGGAATTTTTACAGTAACTTACAATTCAAGACAATTTAATCTCAACTATATACTGTGTGTTACCAGAATAGCAAGTAGTTTTGTACCAATTTTTTTACAGTAACTTACAATGCAAAATAACTCAATCTTATTCGCATACTGTGTGTTATGAGAATAGTAAGTTCTGTAACAAAGTTTTACAGTAACTCTTGATAGAAATCACGACAATTTATCTAAAACTAATTCAACTTCAATTGAATATTTTATTACCAGAATAGCAAGTGAGCTCTGTGTTTTTTTTTGCATTAATATTACAATGCAATTCAACCTTAACCACATACTTTCTGTTACCGTAGTAGTGAGTAGGTTTTGTATCAGAAGTTTTTACAGTAGCTTACAATGTAAACTAACTCATGCTATGTGTTACTAGAATAGCAAGTAAGATTTTTTTATAGTAACCCTTGGTAGAAATTACGATAATTTGAATAAAACCATCTCAACTTTAACTGCATATTGCATCACTAGAATAGCAAGTAAGTTCTGTAGCAGGTTGCTTACAATGGAAATTATAATAATTTTAATGATATTGTGTCATTAGAATAGCAAGTTCCGTACCAGAAGTTTTTTATAGTAACTCATAATACTGTAGAAAACAATATAGTTCTAATACAAACTATCGCAACTTTAACCACATATTGCGTGGCACCAAGCTCTGTAGCAGAATTTTTTACAGTGCCTTATTATAAAATTCACATTATTTCAATGCAAGTTAACTACTGTACATACCATGTGTCGACAGAATAGCAAATGAGTTCTGTAACAAAATTTTTTAGCTCACAATAATTAACTCAACCTTAACCGTCACCAGAATAATTTATATAACAGGATTTTTTACAGTAGAAATCCAATGCAAACTAACTATAACCTATAGGTCCAAAGAATAAATATCAGATAACTATTGCTAACAATTAGTGCTAAAAATCTGATCTCTATTGGCATATATCCAAAAAAAATATCATAAGCATATCAGGCAAAATAAATATTGGATATATGATATTTATTTTTTTTACCTGATATGCTTCAGATTTTGGTGCAAATAGTAGCAATAGTTAACTATCGTGTATTTTATATTTATGCTTTGTACCTAAGACCAGAATGGTAAGTTCTATAACAGAATTTCTTATAGTAATGCACAATGCAAACTAACTCAACCTTAACCACACACTGTGTATTATGAGAATAGTAAGTTCCGTAACAGAATTTTTTACAATAACTCACAATAGAAATCATGATTATTTCGATGCAAACCTAATACTATGGTTAACAGAATAGAAAGTTCTACATATAACAGTATTTTTTACAATAGTATATGATAGAATTCATGTTAATTCCGATACAAACTAACATAGCCTTAACTGCATAATGTGTGTCACCAGAATAGCAGTAAGTTTCGTAACAATTTATTATATGGACGAATGATAGAAAACACAATTTTTTACAATGAAATTATTATAATTTAAATTTATACTATATGTCACCACAATAAGGGGTGGCGCTACGCGCCACCTGTTACACTAGTCTATATCAAAGTTTTTCATTTCTTCACCTGCAGCTAACAGAATTCAGTTTTTTAAAAATTTTTATATTAATAACAAACAAATTCAGTGATAATCAATTACCTGATGATGAGTTTTCACCCCTAATTCGTTATTAAATATAATGTTAGATATTATTTAAAATAATTAGAGCAGATACTACATATTAAAAAAATAATATTTACATTTGATACCAATGATCAGCCTTTTGTAAATCTATTGATATTCCAATTCCTTTTTTATAGCAATTGCTAAGAGCATACATTCCATTAATATTTCCCATCTTTGCTGATTTTTCATAATGAATGAACGCTTTACGATCATCTTTATTAACTCCAATGCCAATACGATACATTCCATCGCCATTTTCTAAATTAGCGGATTTTTTATAAAATTTGAATGCATTATGCTCATTCCTTTCAATTCCAATTTTGTTTTCATAACAATTACCAAGACAATATGCTCCAGCAACATTTCCTAATTTTGCAGAGCTTTGATAATAATTGAATGCTTTATAATTATCTTTTTCAACATCAATACCCTTTTCATAAAAAACTCCCATATAAAACATTCCATCTGAACTTTTCATCTTAATCAATCCTTTCTCGTAGTTCATATCAGCAGATCTTTTATAATATATAAATGCCTTCTCTATATCTTTTTCAACTCCTATTCCATTTTCATAACAACGTCCAAGATTATATACTCCATCAGCTTGTTCCATGTCTGTTAATTTTTGATAATATTTGAATGCTTTCTTTATGTCTTCTTCAACTCCTATTCCATATTGATAAAAATGTCCGACATTATATATTCCATCGGCATGTCCGACATCTGCTGATTTTTGGTAATATTTAAACGCACCCCATATATTTTTCCTAATTCCTATTCCATTTTCATAACAACGTCCAACATTATATATTCCATCAGGATGTTTCATATTTGCTGATTTTTGAAATATTCGAATGCTTTCTTTGTGTATTTTTCGACTCCTATTCCATTTTCATAACAACGTCCAGCATTATCTATTCCATCTGCATGTCCCATATCTGCTGATTTTTGATAATATTCGAATGCTTTCTTTGTGTCTTTTTCAACTCCTATTCCATTTTCATAACAACGTCCAACGTTAAATATTCCATCTGCATGTCCCATATTTGCTGATTCTTGATAATATTCGAATGCTTTCTTTGTGTCTTTTTCAGCTCCTATTCCATTTTCATAACAACGTCCAAGATTGTATATTCCGTCTATGTGTCCCATATCTGCCGATTTTTGATAATATTTAAACGCATCCCCTATATCTTTTTCAATTCCTATACCATATTGATTACAACGTACAACATTATATATTCCATCTTCATGTCCCATATCTGCAGATTTTTGATAATATTCGAATGCTTTCTTTGTGTCTTTTTCAGCTCCTATTCCATTTTCATAACAACGTCCAACATTATATACTCCGTCTATGTGTCCCATATCTGCTGATTTTTGATAATATTTAAACGCATCCCCTATATCTTTTTCAATTCCTATACCATATTGATTACAACGTACAACATT
>CAJVPY010001904.1:0-17772 GCA_910591965.1 Dentiscutata erythropus | reverse complement strand
AAATTATCTAATATTAAAAAAATCGGTAAAGGCAGTTTTGGTTCTGGTGACAATGACAGTAGTGATAGTGATGATGAAAACAAAGAGCGCATGAACCATCCAGCACCGTTGCACTCAAGACATTGACTAGTTCGAAGATAAACAATGATTTTTTAAAAGGAGTAAGTTAATTTATTACTTTGGTAATTTTTCTAATAGTTATTGAACTAATTCATTGTTACGGAATATAAATTACATTATACTCAGCTTACAGAAAAAATTTTATTAGTCTTACATGGTAATAAATTATCTGATATTAAAGAAATCGGTAAAGGTGGATTTGGTTCTGTATATTCAGCAACTTGGTTGAATAGCATAAAAAAATTAAAGTCAATGACGATGACAGTAGTGATAGCAATAATGAATACAAAGAGCACATGAATCATCTAGCAATATTGCATTCAAGATATTGACTAGTTCGAAGAAAAAAAATGATTTTTAAAAGGAGTAAGTTAATTTATTGCTTTGATAATTTTTCTAATAGTAAATTACATTATATTAAGCATACAAAAAAAATTTTATTAGTCTTACAGGGTAATAAATTATCTGATGTTAAAGAAATCGGTAAAGGTGGATTTGGTTCTGTATATTAAGCAACTTGGTTTGGAAAAATTGAAGTTGATGATGATAACAGTAGTGATAACGATGATGAAAACAAAGAGCGCATGAATCGTTGCACTCAAGACATTGACTAGTTCGAAGAAAAACAATGATTTTTTAAAAAGAGTAAGTTAATTTATTGCTTTGATAATTTTCTAATAGATTATTGAACTAATTCATTGTTATGGAATATAAATTACATTATACTAAGCTTACAGAAAAATTTTATTAGTCTTACATAGTAATAAATTATCTGATATTAAAGAAATCGGTAAAGGTGGATTTGGTTGGATGGTGATAATGAAAACAAAGAGCATATAAACCATCTAGCACCATTGCACTCAAGATATTAACCAGTTCAAAGAAAAACAATGATTTTTAAAAGGAGTAAGTTAATTTATTGCTTTGATAATTTTTCTAATAGTTATTAAACTAATTCATTTTGAATGTATATTACATTATACTGAGCTTACAGAAAAAATTTTATTAGTTTTACATGGTAATAAATCACCTAATGTTAAAGAAATCGGTAAAGGCGGATTTGTTCAGCAACTTGGTTGGATATCGATAATGAAAACAAAGAGCGCATGAACTATTCAGCACTATTGCACTCAAGATATTGACTAGTTCGAAGAAAAACAATGATTTTTTAAAAGGAGTAAGTTAATTTATTACTTTGGTAATTTTTCTAATAGTTATTAAACTAATTCATTTTGAGTGTTAATTACATTATACTAAGCTTACAGAAAAGATTTTATTAGTCTTACATGGTAATAAATCATCTGATATTAAAGAAATTAGTAAAGGCGGATTTGGTTCTGTATATTCAGCAACTTGGTTGAATAGCATAAAAAAATTAAAGTTGATGATGACAACAGTGTGATAGCAATGATGAAAACAAAAAGCACATGAACCATCCAGCAACGTTGTACTCAAGACATTGACTAGTTCGAAGAAAAACAATGATTTTTTAAAAAGGAGTAAGTTAATTTATTGCTTTGGTAATTTTTCTAATAGTTATTGAACTAATTTATTTTGAGTGTAAATTACATTATACTAAGCTTACAGAAAAGATTTTATTAGTATTACATAGTAATAAATCATCTGATGTTAAAGAAATTGGTAAAGGCGGATTTGGTTCTGTATATTCAGTAACTTGGTTGGATAGCATAAAAAAATTAAAGTTGATAACAACAACAGTGTAACAGCGATGATGAAAACAAAGAGCGCATAAACTATCCAGCAACATTGCACTCAAGACATTGACTAGTTCGAAGAAAAACAATAATTTTTTAAAAGGAGTAAGTTAATTTATTGTTTTAATAATTTTTCTAATAGTTTATTGAACTAATTCATTGTATAGAATGTAAATTACATTATACTAAGCATATAAAAAAAATTTTTAGTCTTATATGGCAATAAATTATCTAATGTTAAAGAAATCAGTAAAGGCGAATTTGGTTCTATATATTAAGCAACTTGGTTGGATGGCATAAAAAAATTGAAGTTGATAACGACGACAGTGTGATAGCGATGATGAAAACAAAGTGCGCATGAACTATCCAGCAATGTTGCACTCAAGACATTGACTAGTTTGAAGAAAAACAATGATTTTTTAAAAGGAGTAAGTTAATTTATTTATTGCTTTGATAATTTTTCTAATAGTTTATTGAGCTAATTTATTGTTATGGAATGTAAATTATCTGAGCTCACAATATATAAAACACAGAAACAAAAGATTACTTGATAGTCTATGCTGATAATGGAAGTCTTTATAAATATTTAAGAAAAAATTTTATTAATCTTACATGGCAGACTAAATTACAAATATTTAAAGATGCTGCATATGAGTTATATCTTGATAATTCAAGATACATCCATGCAGACTTTCATAGTGGTAATATTTTGCAAAATCAACGTACTAGGCCAACAAAAAAAAAAGAAAATTGTGTTAAGATCTAAACCTAAAGCATTTTGTTATACTGTTTAATAATAAAAAGCTTATACTATTGCTCTTATTTTATTTATATAGTTAGAGTATAACATTAGCAACTTCGGGTCAGGTTAAGTAGTAGATTAATAGTATACAGTATACATTAATTATATAGGCTAAAGGTTGTGTTGTATCTCTAATAAAGATCACGATAATAAAATAAAATCAAATTACTTTGATTTTTTTTAAAAGATAATAAAATAAAAAACAAAGATAGTTTTGATAATAATTTATTTACATATTAACTTTTAATAAGTTGAGTATTTAATAATAAATATTATATTCATTTTGCTTTATATATATATATTTGTTTTCTAACCTTATGCAAGTGAAGTTTTTTAATATTAAAAATTATATAATTTGATTGGTTAACTATCTGGGCAATCACGGGTAGATCGACAGAAACCTAAATTTATATAATGATCTACATTATGCATGTTGTTTATTTTGTTTACATTTTTTGACCAATTAAAACAAATATCTGCCATGCTTATAGCTAGTGAGTTTGAAGTTTTGCACAGATTTTCATTTAATTTATTATTTAATTTTTTTGCAAATCTGCACAGAATAGCACTAAAAAATTTCTCCCAATGTATGTGACAGGGGTTGGTTACCCTAGTAAAATTTTGAGATATAGCAAATTTTAGTAAAGTTAAGATTTTTTAGGGTTAGAGTTAGGGTTAGGGTTTAGATTAGGTTTAGGTAAAATTGTAAGAGGAACATTTTTTGTTAGTCGCATAACAGAGGTTACTCTAGTAAAATTTTGAGATATAGCTAGGATGCACCATGGTGCATAGTGCACCAAATTTTAAAACCCAATATAAAAATACACATATTCTAAAAATTTCATACAATTTGGATAACTTTTTACTAGTCCAGTTTTGTATTTTAAATTTGAACTTAAAATGCAAAAATGTCTTAATAAAAAGTTATCCAAATTGTATAAAACTTTTAGAATATTTGTAATTTTATATTCTAAATAACTTTTTTAAATAACAAACATAGATTTACTTAATACAATTTGACTTTTATATATAGCAACTACTTTGTAACTAATAAAAAATTATAGGGTAGCTTATTTTCAGAAAAAAAAGTTTCTTATGTTCTTTTTTTAAGAAAAAAGAAGTAGCTTATTTTTGAAGTAGCTTATTTTTGAGAATATACAGTAAATAAAAAGCAGTGTCTATGATGTTAAAAATTTTATAATGTGTCCCTTCTAACTATCTTTTATAGTAGTCTTTATTTATTCGACCAAGCAATAAGCCAAATTCACTCATGTGAGATTTTCTTTATTAGATATATTCTAAATTAGAAAAAATCGATTTATCTTTACAAACAACATTACTATCAATAGTCCTTTTGAAAGAGTAAAGAAAATACCAGGTTGTTGAAATTTTAAAATACCAAAAGAGTGAAAAAAAGTGCTCTATTATAACCTATGCTAGGCTAGTAAAAATTGTATAACAAATGCAATGGTTGTATATCTCTAATATAAGACTTTATCTTAAACTTTGGGTCTTTTTAACTACTCTGCTATCCTCAAATATTAACGGGTTCCAAGTCTTAATCTGTATCTTGTAAAGTAGTATCATAACTATAAACAGACACATCATGTAGTTGCATTTTACTGAGTATATCTAAATTAGAAAAGTAAACAATGCTAATTTTTTGAAAAGGTAAACTAAATTCTCACTTTTTGAGAAAAAAAAAATTTTAGAAAACTAGTAGAAGGCAGAAGTAAGAGGAAAAGGTTGCAAGTACTTTTAAAATTTTTCTAACAAGTGTGTTAAAAGAGCAGAATTTCTTGTTTTTTCTGTGTTTTTTTATTGAAATAATTGCCTAACAGCTTTGTTAACAAAGCTGAGCTTCACTACCTACACTCTACCAAGATTTTTATACAAGAGTACTACTTGCCAGTTATCTTATATAATAATACTCCTGGTTTGTATGCCAAATATCTTTTTTAGAAGAGTTTTTAGACCTCATGTTGATCTCTAGACGAACCACTGTATAGGCCACAACTCTTCAACAAGTAGTTATAGTTTTACTTTAACATATTGTTTTTCTTTAGTATTAGAATTTTGGTACAAGTGATCAATAGAGAAAGTTCTATGATTATTATTTTGCAGATATATATCAAAATACTTGTTTTTCAATATGTATTTAATATTTATTAATCTGGCTTATACTGTTTTTATATAATTAAATCTTTTTAAATATAATATTTATAAATACAATATCTTTTTAAAATACATATTTTTAATTTTTATATTATCTATAAGAAATTATTAGTAATAAATATAATTTTTATATTTTGCATATACAATTTTTTTAAAAATTTTTATATATAAAGCTACTTTTCTAATATATATAACTAATTAAATTTTAGTATTTAAGTTATATTATACAAGCTTAATAATTTAATATTTGAAATTGCAATTTTAATTAACTTTTTTAAATGCATACTCTATATATGCACAGACTAAGTAAAAACTCTTTAAATGCATAGCATAGTCTGGTCTCACTCATAATAACTATATATAATTTCTACTTTATAAATGTACACACTTTCTAAATACATTATTCCAAATTTTTTCTTATAGTTTCAATAACAGTGCATTTATAGAGTTCTGACTGTGTATTGTTTAAAAAAAATTTAACTACTGTATAATTTATTATATTATATACAGTATTATAATATTTTTATAACTAATTTTTTTTTTATATTTAAAAATTTATATTGTATTTAAAAAAATTATATTTAAAAAAAATTTTTTTGGCTTATAATAATTTAAATTTTTATAATAAAAAGTATAAATATAGTTTATATTAGAGATGTAAACTGTGAATTACAGTACATATAAATAAACTGTAGTTTATTTTAAAACTACAGTTTTACAATAAACTATAGTTTATTAATAAATAAACTTTTTTTTAATGATGTTTAGGATTTATAGATTGCTAATTACAAAATTAATACATCACTAATTTAATTTGAAACCAGAAATCTGAACCTAGGTCTGAAACCCCCTAATATTTATATTAGAATTAGAAGGCAATTCTTAATTTACGTTTAAACCAATAATGGTATTATTTTTGTATTATTATTTTTTGGTTTAACGATGCCGCCTTAGGATGTAAAAAAGGGTTTTAAAGTACCTTACGCTAATTAATTAGCTAGTTTTTGAGAAAGTATATACGTAAGGGAGAGTCAGGTATTATGACGCAGGTGGGTATTGTGACGCACTCATGTTTTTTGACGATATCTCGCGATACATTGATCAAAATCGAGTAATTTTGGTATCATTCGATTCGTCTTACTGAGACGAATCAAATAATATAAAATTTTTTTGGGTTTAATTGCTAGACCACAAGATATAAGTAAAAGTCGACATTACTTATGGCAGTATTAAAGTTGCTTTAAATTTTATAATATATTTCCACATTTGGGTAATGTTTGGAGGAAAGGTGCAATACGTACGTACATAATACAATACGAAACACATACGTAGTGAATATAGTGCGCATAATACCCCAGAAAAAAAAACATAGCATTTTTTGAGTAGATTTTGAAAGTTCATATTTCAAACTTTTTTTGTTAATTCGATTTTTTATTTTTTTATTGGTAGATAGTTAATTCGATAAGTAATCAATTTCGGAAATCTTATATAAGCAACTACAATACCCGACTCTCCCATAGGTGTAAAACATCATAGACACATTTTAGCAAAGTCAAAACTTGTTATACAAATACGTATACATAAATTTTTTATTAAAATATATATAGTATAGCATTAACATAACTTTATTAAAAAAAAAAAAAATTACAAAATCTTAAATTAATTAAATTAATTAATCTTTTTACATTATTTATGACCATCTTTATTATAATTTTCCCAGAGGATGAAAGGGGAATTTTTTATTGGTACGTATGATTGTGTGGGAAAATTATAATGAAAATGAATAATGATATGAAACAAATTATCTTAACTATCAGATGATCCGAATTTTAGAGATTATTCGGATTATCATTATCGTTATTCAGTTATCATTATCAGTTATACGTATTTACGCAATTTTTAGTAGTCATTATTGGTCAAGTATTTGTCGTACTTAATTGTGAAACAAAGGAAAATAAAAACACCCGATTATCTGTTGAATAACTCAGTTTATCTAAACGGATATACATATCTACAGGGAATCATTTATTTTTTCCCTATAACGATAAGAAATCTTTTCTGACCAATACACATCAGGAACTCAAGCATCCAGGAAATAAATAATATTATTAAATATAAATATTTTAGAATCATAACAAAATATAGGAAACCGTCTCACTTTGCTCTTTCCATGTAAAGAAATAATTTGTGTCACATGACATAATTTGCGTGGCACCCAATAATATTTCGCGATGGCACTGGATAGTGTCTGGATATATAAATCAATGATCATATGATATGACGCCAGGTACGAAACAGCAATCCCTTAAATATATCCTACATAGTCGATCTTTAGTATAGGTGGGCATGTACAGTAGAATTATTATAAAATTATAATTATCAATTATGATACATAGTTAGGGTTAGGGTGGGGGTGGGGTTAGAGTTTAAATTAACTCAGAATGGGCGATTTTTATATACGTATTATATATAGTTTTATAATAATTTTATATGCCCACCTATACTAAAGAAGATCCAAAAAATTTTTTAAATACGACAGTTACAGATTAAAAGATAAAGATAAAAATTTATTTTTTATTTTTATTTTTATAAAAACATTAAATGAATTTTTTTTTTTGATTAAATCCAGATTTAGCTTATGCCAAACTAAGGACATACATAAACTTAATCACAATGCAAAATTAAAATCTCGAAAAATTTTTTTCATGAAATCATATGACTTCTTTCTCTCTGTACATTGTCTCCATTGTTCGCATGGACCGGGTATGTCACGCGAGATCATTTTCGGAGATACTTTGCAGTTATAAGGAAATTTCATATATTTTAAATAAAACTTTGGAGAACCCATTTTAGGTATGTGTATTTAGATATGCACGACATTAAAGGCTTTGAACAGGTTGATGTGTGCATATTGGTCAATGCCAATAATATTTACAAGATTATTACGCGAATTTTTAACGCATTTTAGAGTGAAATGGCTTGCATATTTTTTTTCGTTAAACATAATTATTAAGACAATTGAGCTTTGTTCAAGTATTGTATCCAAATTCGGAACATGATATAATGAATGTGCACGTACATATCTACCATTCGAATTCAGTAATATACTGTTTTTTTTTCAATTTTGTCAAATGACAAAATACTGTAAATGGAAATGTGCCCGATATCAAATTTTTTCTTGCAGAAGGCGTCATAGATGTTACAAGCATTGAAAAAAAATCGACCATTTTATTGACCATTTAAATTTACATATTTATCAAGCCACACATGATTATTAATCATGTATAAATGCTAAAGGCCTCATTATTACCTTTATACCATTATTAAAAAAATTCATATATACATTAATAGACGCATGAAATTTACGTAATATTGGATCCTCATATAATGAAACCAATCCTCATGCATAACTAATAAGGAGAACTTTCTTTGTTCATATAACCTAGCAATAAGCAAATCGTACTGTATGTACCAACTTCTTTTACCGATAATGTTAAAGGCAAAAAAGCGTAATATAAATTCTTTTGTGAGATGATGGCGTCCAATTTTCGACCATTAATAGAATATTTTAATGATTATAGATGATTTGGTAAGTTGGCTAACTGCTAATAAATATTTATCAGTTAACTGAAAACACATGAATTTTCTGGTATCAATATCTTTTAAGACTACTTAATTAAATTATTTGTTTGGTTTGCGTGAATAGAACTTAATGCCTAAAATAAACAAGGAACTAAATAAAGCTCACATAAGCATACACATATGTAAACTAGCAAAGCCCACATAAATAATGCTGTAAACAATACCGTAATGTTTACCAATTTCTTTGAAATGATTTACAATTTACTTTTTTACTACTTTTTTTTTTTTTTTTGAATGGTTAATCTTAAGTTCTAGGGCACAGTGTTAGATATATGCTTACATATAAAGATAATGTTGACAATGGTTTTGACAAATAAGCCAAACAATATTATGCATTGAAAACAAATAGGCTTAAAATAATGAGGGGCAAAGTATATATGGAATTTTTTAATACTGTAATAATTTGTTGTAAACAGATCTTTTAAGTATCCTTGAATTTTATTATATAGTATATAACACTTGCTTATAACGTATAGTCTATATAGCAGCTTAAAATTGTAACTCAGTTATGACTCAGTATTATGACTTAGAAGATAAGCGAAAAATAAGTCTGTGGCGTATACTCACCAAAATTGTATAATTTTCGAGTTCCAATACGTATAAACTTTTCCCCACACTATTATTTTTTCAGTAAGTAAACATTCATGCGAATAGCGCGGAAATTTCAATATCCGGATTCTAAAGAAAAATACCCGATTCTTTATGTGAATCAAACACTATACATTGATATAGTAAAGAAACCAAAAGTTCGGCTAATTGTAAGCCCGATAACCAAATTAGGCCCAGCAGTTAAATAACGGTCTGTCCTTTTGGTCTCATAATTTAATTAATGAGATTAATTACACGAGTATTTCCTGGTTAATTTGATGTTCATATAAAAAGTAAAAACCTGTTCTGAACTCTATACCAACACATATTATTAATTGATCAACACGAATTAACAAAAGTAGAAACGCGATAATGCGAGAAATAGGTCTAATTAGATTTTAATCGAATCTCTAAATTGTATCTATATTTTGGAGGTTTTTAAAAAGTTAAACCATAATTTGAATTCAATATCCAGTTCCTTACCTTTAGTATGCTGTGATTTTATGAATTTATTAAATCAATTATTTATTAATTCATATATTATGTTTATTAGTTAGGCCTTGTATTTACCAGAAAAATGATAGGCACTCAACACTATCCCCTTTTATTACGTGTATTTTGCAATAAATTTGCAGGCTTCATTATTTGACAAGGCGAATAATGATTGTCGTGGCTGAATCTGAAACAGCTGAATCTGGAAATTTTAAATATTTTTAATATAAAATTTTCAAAATTTTTTGGGAAGCATTTTTTCATCCTCTTTTCTAATAGGATTTAGGATAGTTCTGTTAATAAAAGAGTATATAAGTGGGCTTATATTTTAACATGAGTTCACTAATTTCCAGCTTTAGTCGCGACAATGATTATGAAAATAAGTGATCTCTGTTTAGAAAATATTATAATACTCAAACAAATTAATAAATATTATAATATTCAAACAAATAGACAATGTTTTACAAGTTAAAAGGATTGAAAGATTAAAGAAAAATGTAAATAAAATGCTAATAGCCAAGTGTCAAAATGTGTTAAAATTGAGACAAATAAGTAGGGATGGCAAATGTTTTAAAGCACGATCTTAAAAATTACAGTATGTTTGATGTAAATCTGTTAAAATGGGTTGATACATTATGACGTAATTATGATCCGTTTGCGTAATTTAAATATATAATACTCTTATGATTACTAAAATTCAAAAAAAAAAAATCGAATAAAAAATTCTTCAAAACAATGTCTCATGTTCATAGAAGACTCACAAATCCGTTTATTGCGGTTTGCATAATTCGGGTCTTAGATAAAATTGTGTAATAATCATAACCCGATAAACATGATCGAATAACACCTCAATTATTAAGTCGTCCAATTAAAAGGTCATTTATTAAAATCTAAGAAACTTCCAAGAAAAATATATAATTTTTTAAATGCTCAAAAACAGGATTCTGGTTTTTCAAATAATTAATTTGCAAAACTTATTCAAGATGTTTACATAGTAGTAATGTTGTAAACCTTGGGCTTTCAATACCAGAAAATGTAAAACTAATATAGAATGAAAGGTTGGATTGGCTAATAAGCAAATTTCGCGTTTAAGAATGTAATAGCTTGATAAAAATTAAATCGATCAAATATTTTTTCTCGGTTAAAAATTAAAATAAACCAATTAGAGGCAATATTTTGAGGCAATATTTTAAGTTTCAGTAAAATTTATCAACAGACTTCAATGTTTTAAAAAAGTTTTAAATCAATAAAAAAAAGTTTACAAATTAGTAAATACAATAAAATTATTATATAAAATTTTTTTTGCAATTTATTTAATTTCAAATAAAAACATATAATTTGTTATTTTTTTTATTTATAGCTAGCTTATTGTAGCAAACAGAAAATAATACTATTAGTTAACTTAATATAATATTTAGTATAATTACAATTTTTTTAATAAAATATTTTTATTAGCTTAGTCAACTAATCAATTAGTTACTTTTTTTATTATATATATACTTTAAATAAAATCAAATAAATATATACTTTGTAATTTTTTGTATTTAGTAGTTTTATTGTAAATTTGTATTAGCTATACTAATTTGCATTTTTTTATGCTTTGTATAATATTATATAAACCAAATACTATTAAACTTTTAACTTGATTTTTAAAATATAATAGTATAACTGCAAGTTACAAGTTAATTAATAAAAATTTATTGCTATAATACAAGTATTTTGTTTAAAAACATCTTTAGTAAAATTTGAACTCTATTTTTTAATTACAAAATTGTTTAGAAAATAATAACTCTACTACTATACTATATTATTATATTTTTTATTTAAAAATTTTAAAATCTTTAATTATAATTAATTACTAGTTTATTTTATATAATTTTATTATTAAAATAACTATTTTAATAAAAATAATTTTAAAAATTTAAAAATATTAAAATTGTTTTTTTTTTGCTAAAATTTTTTGATAACTAGATTTTATTGATATTTATAATATACAAATTAGTTTATAGAAATTTGTATATATTTAAAAATTACAGTAAAAATACAACTAATCACTATACTTTTAATATTATCTGCACTAGATACTTGTACCTATTTAAACTCTTTAGCCAATTATTTCTATTAAATTTCTAAACCTAAAATATTTATTACTAATACCTACTGCTTTTTTTGTTATTGTTTTTAAAATTTATAGAGCCTTAAAATAGAAAAACTAAGTATTTGCATTAACTAAATTTAAACTAATCTTAATCAATTTCTATATATTTATTTTTTGAGTTTTATCTTCTACAACTTTACTTTTTACAAGTTTAACTTCAACATATTTGCTTTGCACAAATTCAACTACTTTTTCTTTAAGAAAATTAACTTTTACATATTTAACTTCTTTAAATTTAACTTCTATTAATTTAAAAACTTTACTATTTAAATACTTGTCTTGTATATATTTACTTTTTATATATTTGCCTTCTGTATATTCACTATCTAAAAGTTTGTTATATATTAAAGATGTCTAGAATTTTTCTATAATTAGTTTTTTTTTAAAAAATTTAATATTATATTTGTTTTTATTAATATAATTATTATAATTGTTATTCTTTTTTTTACTACAAAATAATTTTTACAAATATTGTAATCAAATAATTAAAGCTAAGTATTATAATAAGATATACAGAAAAAATACTAATTGTATTATACCTATTAATATATTGAAGATTTTTTTTATACAGTACTAAGCAGTTAAAAACATTCACTTTTTAGATAAAATACAAAAATACTTATATAACTTACAAGCAAATAATTTTTTTAAAAATTTGTTTTATAGATTTGTTAAAATAAAATTTTATTTTTATTATAAATTTAAAAGGTTATTAAAGTTTAAAGTTTATATATAATTTACTATAATAAAAATCAAACTTTTAGTAATAAACTTACCAAACCAAAGAGGTTATTTTAAAATCAAAAAAAATTTATATATAATCATAAATTTGGTATTTAATATATAAAAAAATTGAGTTATAAAATTTAACCAATCAGAGTTTTGTTGCACAAAATTAACCAATCAAATTTGAATATAAATCTTAAATTTAGCACTTTTATAAAAAAAATAAATGTTTTTAACTGTTCTATACAGTATATATATTTTAATTAAATTTAGAATAATATTAAAAAATATAAAATATTTTAATTTTTTTTTGTTTTTTATATTTTAATTTTTTATTTATACTTTTTTTATTTAAATATATTGACAAAAAAATAATATTTATTTATAAACAAAATATAATTAAGATTGGAAAATAAATATTTAATAAATAGCAATTAGATATACTAAATAATATATAATATTATTTTTCAAACCAATTTTTTTTAAAAAATTATACAAGAATATTTAGAAAAGATTAATGCAATATTAGATTCTTATCTAAAATTCAAAATTGCTATTAAAATAAAATATTTATTTTAAAACAATATTGCCAATTATATATATATATTTAAATATAATTTTATCATTTAGAAAAGTTTTATAATAGCAATTTAAAATAACTTTAGTTTTAATAATATATCAGAATATTAATAAATAATTATGCTTATTAAAAAACATTTCTCTACAGCACTTGCAAGCATTTTAAAGCTATTCTAAAACTAAATAAAAGTTTAAAAACTATATAATATTAAATCTTTAAAAAAGTAAATTAATACTTTACTTATTTGTTAAGCAACAAGATTGTATTTTTTTATTTTAGAAGTTAGCAATAAAACAGAAAGTGCTATAGCAAAAAAATTAAAAAATAACTATAAAAAAATTTTTGAATATTTTATCTATTTATTTAATAAAATAGTAAATAAATTTGAAATTGACAAATAATACAAATATATAGTAAGTAAAATATTATATTTATAATATAATAATATTTAATATATTCTAGAAAGCTATTAATATTATATTATATAAAAGTTAAAACATTTTGACTTAGATAGAGGAATAGTTCTATATTGGTTATCTTCAAAAAATAAAACCTTATTTTAATCTATAATTGATTTAATAACTTCAAATAATCAACTTTTTAAAGTTAATATATAGATTAAACTCCTTGGTCTAATTCAAGTAAATATTTTAAATAGCAAAATTTGTATCTTATATATAGTTGTAAACTAGTACAATATATTAAAAATTAACAAGTTTTAAATAAATCAAAGTATCAAAAAAACAGATTATTACAAATCTTATATCTTTTTATAATAATATATATGTAATTTTGTTTTATTTTTTTAATATACAGTATATATATTTTTTTATTAGTATTATATTTTTATTTAATAAATAATATTTTTTAAAAGTGTAGTTATAATTATATAATATTTAATATAAAAAGAGTTAATTAAAATAATTATAAGAGTATAAAGTAGTATACAATAAGTATTATATAAATAGGACTTAATTAGACATCGCATTATACAAAACAAATATTTTTCGCACCTAGAGGGTAATATAATTATTTATCGCCATATATTTTTTATATTTAGGGAGCGATGAATATTATTTATCACCATATATAATATATATTATTGCTTCGAATTAGTATTATATACTTTAAAACTATAAATACTATAATATAATTCAGGTTTAGGTAGTTTAATTAGCAACTCTTGAATATTACGTAGCTCATTCGCCTATTATGTATAATCGTATATACGTAAGGTGCAGGAAATCTAAAAACCTCAATAGCATATCAGAAATAAATTTCCTAAATTATTAATTTCAATAAGCGAAGGAAATCTCTTTCAATAGAGAAATAAGCAAAAAAACAATACAGTATATATGCAAATAATATGCTACGTATTGAGAATGACAAATAAAAAAACAATATATATGTGAATAATATGCTATTAAGAAGTTTACTTTCAATGAGTTAGTTAACCTTTATTAATATAAAGTAATTGAAGTTTTTAGGTTTTCTGCACCGTATATACAAGATGGATCATACAAGTAAAGCTCAACGACTAAATAGATAAGTTACCAAAATCAACCAAAACCAACACTTATCTATTCGAATTTCTGAATACATTATGATTGGCTAGGCCAGTATTAATAGTTTTTTTATATAAATCCTCAATAAGTACTTCGATATTATACGTAGTGCAAGCTGTAAATTTATTTAACAATCATTACTATAATATGCTTTCGTTTGCCAATGTTAATAATAGCCTAGCCTTGAAATTTGAATCTGTTATATGCAATATTCAAGATTTGCATTACTATATACATTAAGTATAGTACCATTAAGCAAATGAATCAACTAATTATTTGCTCTCCCCTGTTCTTTTTCATTTATAATATGCTGAGTTATAACCTACTTCTCCGCATTGATGATACTTATATACACCTCTAGAAGTTCCTCCATGACTTTGTTCCTTTTCTATACTACTCATATAATGACGTTTAGATGGTCTTTCTCTTCCAATAACACAAGCAGAATTTTGAATATTTTGTAGAACCTTAATACTAGTTACTTCTTTATTAGGCGTTGCATTATCGGTGTAACAATCATCATCACTGTCAGTATAATCTTCTTCCTCTGGTTCCTCTGATGTGACCTGATCTTCATTCATAACGTTAATATTTGTAGATTTAGAAAGCTCTTGTAAAGATCTACTTTCCTTCGCTTTGTTCTGTGTCTTGTCCTGATATATATTTTTTTCATCTTTTTTTCTTATGATATAAGTTTGAAGAATATTTATAATTTTATTATCACCAATATCTACTGCTAATAGTGTCGCTTCATGAGCTAACCTCCAAATTTTACCATAATGAGTTCTTCTTTGTAGAGTCTTTTTTGTAGTCATGATCCTAGAAACTGTTGATTGTCTTTGGTTTGAAAAAATCTCTCCATAACACTCTTCATCAATAATACCCTTTTCATGATTGAAAATAATAGCCTTATCTTTATATAGTTGATTTTCCTAGTAGGAGTCTTTGTACCATCGTAAGAGAACTATTGAAATATGAAAGGCTGCAATTCTAGAATGCATCATTATATGAAAATAATGACAGCAAACAAGTTCTCTAGAAATAGTTAAAAGACATGAGTATAGGAATGATATTTGGTTTACAATGACTAAAAAATGTGTATAATGTTTTTTTTCGCTACAGAGATCAGAAACTTTCCATATTTCTTTTATGTTTTGCTTCCTACTTCTTTTATCATAGCCTGAAGAGTAATTTTCCTTGCATCATAATTATCTTCAAGGAACCCACACAAAACTTCTTTGTCGACTTCCTGTTCAGAATTAAGTTCATCAACTGTTGGCTCAATTCTGTTTGCTGTAAGAAACAAGTATTGTGCTATCTCAGCCTTAGTTATATTGTTAATAGCTTCTGTAAGATATTAGTCAGTAATTTTTGTCATGGCTAGAAATAGATCATGTCCTGTGGCAGGTAATGTTGTTGAATCTTTGTATTGGTAAAATCTGTTCCATTGAGTTTCTGCTTTTAGGCGTTGATCAAGACGACTTGCAAGTTCATATAAAGTGCAATTTGCTTTAATTTTTTTTTTAATGATCCAATTATAAGATTCAACTCATGCTGTACTTTCAATTCCAGCTGTGAATATTTTTGACAGGTAGGCACGTGCTCAAGACTGACTGCATGGATATAAAACACACAACAAATAATCTTTCGCCATTGGATACTTATTAAGCATTTCATTCCAACGCAGTTGAAAAAGCAGCTCACAGAGACTATTATGGCACTGGTAAAAGGTCTTTATAAAATCTTCCCATTTGTCACCTATTTTTGATTTAAGATTTTTGGGTAAATTCTGACTAATGTGGAAAATACAGTGTGCAGCATATGAATTTGAAAAAGCAATATGAATTGCACCATCAAGGGCCGGATCTGCGTCAGTAAAAATAACCAAGGGCTCCATTTGTGTGGTGTTTTTTATACAATTAAGAATCCAAGTATAAGTATTGAGTGCTTATTAAAACCTGACAAACAAGCCATGTTCTTCTATTGTTATCAATAATTACAAATAGCCCTAAGGGCATTTGATATTGATTAGTTTTGGCTGTGTTATCACTAATAACTACATCATTATATTTTAACCACAGGTCAATTTGCTCAGGTGACATCCAAAACAACCGTGTAAGCCTATTATCCTCATCCAATTCAAATTCTACAAACCATCTAGGATCATTCATCTTGTTGGCTAATAAAGAATTGAGTAGATTTGACGCGTCATTTGTTTCATTATTCTTTTCTTTTCTTTTAAAATTCTGGATAGCATTATTAAGGTCACTATTTTGAAAATACAAATCAGGAAAACGTCCTTTTAATATATTTCATTGTGCTGTAATAGATAAATTTCCATGCTTTGTCATGATTTCAACTTCTTTTAAGGTGTCTTCATTTAGAGAATGATATTTAGATCCAAACTCTTGAGTGTCAAAATTAATATTATGATTGTGCTCATTTATAAACGTAGTAACAAATATATTGGTTTCATTTTCTCTATAAAAAAGATTTACATGCCAATGGCAGTCAATCTTTTTCGTTTTAGTGTTTTTTTGCTTACTTTTTTGAACAGCAGTTTGATTCTTATTAGGACTGTATTTCTCTCCAAATTCACATGTGAATGTCCATTTATGAACCAGACTACTTTTATCTTTCCTTACGTGATATTTAATCACTGTGAATCCATTTCATTTTCCATATTCTTCAAAAAAAGTTTCAATCTCTAACCAAGAATTGAATGTTGCATCTTTAGATATATCTTCTGAAGCCACCATAGTTCCATTATTTATATTGACCAGCATGTTGTCGTCTTCATATTCCTCAGAATCAACATGAATTTGTTCAGCTAGTGCCTCCTCACCTTCTTTGCCTTTGTTGGTGGATGATACTTGAGTGGAATATTCAGCAATTTTTTCGTCGAAGCAAAAGTATCGTTCCATTTCTGCTAATTCTTCTAGATAATAGTCTAGAATATCTGTTGTATCTATTGTTAGTTTCTTGTAGTTCCATGTTATTAATGTTGTTTTTTTAGGGGAGTATTAACGAAGTAATGAAAAAAGAATTGATTAAACCGATGAAAGCAATGAAAAAAGAAAGATCTAAGAATTACTAAATTTTGGATCTTACATCAATCACTATGCAATATATACAGTGTTGGCAATTTTACCAGCCAAACATATTTTTGGCCGGCCAAAAAATGGCAATTCGGCCAAATTCATATGTTT